>RXON01000615.1:0-84645 GCA_009667805.1 Leptobrachium leishanense
CAGATATAGGGTTTCACAAAAGAGTAGTCTGATACAAAGCAGGGGTTCGGTAACATGATCAATATAGGGGGGGACTGGTCAATATAGGGGTTCAGGAACAGATCAATATAGGGGTTCGGTAACAGGATCAATATAGGGGTTCAGGAACAGATCAATATAGGGGTTCAGGAACAGATAGCAAGCAGAGGCTATTGCAGGCTTTAGGGACACTACACACTGAGGAAGGGGCTGCGACCGAAACGTCTTTTTTGTCCTCATTGGAAATTAAATTGGGTGTCACTAGTGCATCTTTTTGAAGCAGCGCTGGTATTGTATTACTTTTTTTCTTCCTGGGCTTTAGGGACAGACAGGTAAGCAATTCAGAAGCATTGTGGGACCTTTGCCATTTTATGGAGAGATGCAGGCTTGATGAGGTGCACCTGCACCTATGAAACTGAAAAGGTATGGAGGGGTGGATTAAGGGATTCATGAACCAACGCCGGGTTTGTTCCTCCTGTGGCGCCGGCGACCGGATATGTGACAGAATTACTCTATATTCTTTGTCATTTTCTTTTGAGGTCATTTATTCCTCAGGCAGAAATATCTACAATTGCGACTATAATGATCACCCATCATGTCGGCATAGGGTAGACTGAAATTCCACATCGTTGTGACACCAGGTTCTCACCGGCATTTGTGGTTGTGTTTAAAAAGAACTGATAATGCAAGATTATCATGCTGCGCTCACTAGAATACAAACGTATTAGGATCATTTGTTATGTTTGTCGACTCCGATAATGCAAACTTTAACCACTTTAATTCCAAAGCCGAGTTAACTCGATTTTGCATTGTAATACATTGAAATCACTCCTTAGCACATCAAAACCCCATTTTCACACCTTTTTAAAGCATGGTTTACGTGCCCCCTTTGGAGAAACTATCCTGAAGTGAGCTAAAACAAGTTGCAAATAGTAGCCTTGAACCTCACTGTAACAAAAAGTTCAAACACCTACTAGTGCATTAAAGCAGCCAGGGAGAGGGAATACAGGAAGAGCTCTGGGGTCACGCACTGCTGTACAAGAAGATGCAGAGGTTATAATCAGTGCAAATCCCTGTACAGTACAGATACACAGGCATTATGTAGCACATACAAGGTGTTACTGTAATTCCCACAGGCATTATGCAGCACATACAGATACAAGGTGTTGCTGTAGTTCTCATACACAGGCATTATGCAGCACATACAAGGTTTGACCAATTTCCATACACAGGCATTATGCAGCACATAGATATTACATTGCTAATCTCATTATGGCCATTACCAATCCCCACGAGCAGGAGATCATTTGTCTGCAGCACATCTACGGTGTCTGACAAATGCCATTTCTGCCTGTACGCTTTGTGATAAAGGCACTGGATGCAAGGTCCCTCTATTCACGCATAAAAGCAGCAGGGCACAACAACACATCAAAATAAAGAGAAAAATCAAACGCTCTTTGGAGTTTGACTAAACATTAATAGTTCCCTCTCTGGCTATGGGGCAGCTAGCCAATAAACTGAACAGTATCAAAAAGTACTTCCCTGCAAGTTCAGGAGTTTCTTCCTGTGCTGCCAGCACTCAGACTGCTCTCATTAGGCCTTGGCTCAGGATTAACCCCATAGTGGGAAAATGGCATTCTCCATATGCCTAATATATGTGGTCTACCACCCTGCCCCTCCCGGTCACAGCTGATAGGGGGCGCCAGAGTTTAGAATCTTTCATCCTAGCAATATTATGGAAAGGATAAGCGAATACATGAAGAATTTACATTTAAACCATAGAACATTCTGTGCAAAGTTTCCATTTTTAAAACTCCATAGTTCCTGGTGTATTATTGGCAATTTGATACAATATCTTTGAAGACCCACTTTGGTGGTTCCCAAATTCATGCCGATTCTGAGTGACTGCGCGGTATGCACGCAGATGGCAGCAAGTGCATGGGTATGTTGAGTTCGTCTAGGTGCGTGCATATCAAAACATGGAGTGTAATCAATTCACAGTGCAGTGGGCTTCCTGCCAAATATCGGCACTGCCACCATTGTACACAACCCTGCGGTCTGAATTCATCAACATGCGCACAGTAAACTCCCTGCCAGGTATCAATTGGGTCACTAGTATTCTCAAACCCTGCTGTCAGGATTAATCAACACATGCAATATAGTGTCTGTAAGCAATACACAGATAACTTGGTCACAGATACTGTAGTAGGTGAAAAAGATGGAGGTCGGGAGGACTCCGGCACCAAACTTCAAGCACTAGAAAGAGGGGTGAAAGCGTACCTTCATGGGAGCGCAATAACAGGAAAGAAATGAATAACAATCAAGATATAACGTTTTCTGTTCATATACAAGGAGTCTTAACAGCAGCAACACAGCGTGCGGGCTTAACTCCACGTCACACAAACTCTACACTTTGCGCTGATCCGCGTCATCAGGAGTAATCAGCGTCTGCGCAGGCGCTCAGCCAGGTGACATATACTGACTATCAATGTGTATGTCCCAAAGGCAGTTGTTTATACTAGAGCTCATTAGTGTTACCTTGTTCAGGTGTGGCTCAGGGTGTTCCTCAGGGAGGAGATTCTGTCTGTCTGGCATTGCACCCACATATGCCCAGTGTATACGATGGAATGTATAATTAATTCATAGTGCAGGGGGCTTGTTACCAGATATCAGTATTATCACCATTATACTCAAACCCTGCTGTCTGTATTTATCAGCATGTGCGCTGTACATATGGGGAGATGAATAATTCCCAGCGGGTGGGATATTCTGCCAGGTGTCGATATTGTCCCCTGTAACTCAAACCCTGCTGTGTGATTTTCTCAACATATGCGCAGTACATGAGAGGAGAAAACTTCACAATGGAATAGACTTTCTACCAGATGTCAGTATTGCCCCCAGTTTACTTAAGCCCTGCAATCTGAATTTAATCATACAGGCAATATCATAGCTGCAATATAATGTATATTACAATTCATTCACAGCGAGTGTTGTTGCCAGTAAACTCAAACCCTGCCATCTGTGTTTATCAACATATGCGCAGAACATAAGGGGAGAAAAATCATACACAGGGTTATTCAAAGAGAATTGAAAAGTCACTGCACGTTCGGTGACTTTTTGTTCTCTTCAGTTCGGTGCGGTTTGGCGATCCCATTACGGCGACCCTGCAGTGTATTCAGCAAGCACCACAGGGCCACCGAAATGCAGGGAAAAGCTGCCGCAAACCCGCCGAACACTCACCGCAAAACCCACAAAAACATCTGGATTAACCCCGCCGAACACGCCAGTGAAACCCGACTAGCCGCCGATCAAAGCGCAGAGCAGCAGCCAGAAAAACCCGACACCGCAGACGAATGGAGTGAAAAAAAACCCAAAAACAAACGTAAGCTTGAATGTTTGAAAAGTGAAACGCTGTTTGCAAAGAAACTACTGAGCGAAAATATCTGGAATTTACATATAAGATCCAATGAATGATAATAAAAAGGCTGTTACAGGAAAAAGAAAAAACTATTAAAAAAAACAACGAACAAAAATTTTCACAAAAAAATCTTGAAAATGCATAAAAGATTCAAAAAAATCTATGAATAAAGAGACTCTTTACTGCAGAATTTTATAATAAACGTTTTATTAGATATTAAATTAAAACGGGAATATTTTTAACATTGAAGCCTATGGGATTCGCCTGAATAAACCTGACGAATGAAACCAACGAACAGCAGGGCGATTCGGCAACTTTTCACTGCTGGTTTGTGTTCTCTGAACAGCCGAAGCATTGCTTCTCTATGGGGATTTCACTGCCCTCGAACAGGCACCGAACAGGCACCGTATATTCAGGCAATTCGCCAGGATTTGGCGAACTGCCTGCTCTCTGAATGGCCAAATGGCCAGGAAAGGTAACCGAACGCTGAATTTCACTGTTCGGTTTCCTTTTGGCCACAATTCGGATCTCTTTGAATAACCCTGATATTTCCCAGTGGATTGGGCTTTCTGCCTGATGTCAGTATTGTCCCCAATATACTGACGTCCTACTGTCTGAATCTAACCACACAGGTAATATCATAGCTGTAAGAGATTTGCATATTGAAGCTAAAATGCTGCTCCAGATAATGCAAGTGGAAAGGATATCCTTGTTATAATGTAACTCAGACTCCAAATCATGATGGTATGAAGGGGAAAACGTAAAGTCTTCATTAAGGCCGTTTGGTTGCAGAGTCTTAAGGCGATATATCCAAAATGCCTCTCTTTGTAATAATTTTCGGTCTAGATCCCTGCCCCTCACACTGTCACAGCTGATAATACAGACCCCATGTGTCAATGTGTAAGATACAGGACGCCAACTAGTGTTTAGAATCTTTCATCCCAGCAATATTTTGGAAAGGATAAGCGAATACATGAAAAATAAAAAATGAGCAAATTTACATTATTTAAACCATAGAACATAGAAACATAGAAAAATGTCGGCAGATAAGAACCTTTCGGCCCATCTAGTCTGCCCAATTACATGGATACTTGACCTGGATTTATCTTTTGTTTAGGATAGCCTTATGCCTATCCCATGCCTGCTTAAATTCAATTACTGTTTTGGCCTCTACCACTTCTACTGGAAGACTGTTCCATGTATCCACCACCCTCTCAGTAAAATAATGCTTCCTGATGTTACTTTTAAACCTTTGCCCCTCTAATCTAAGACTATGTCCTCTTGTTTTGCTACTTTGTTTCCTTTTAAATATACTCCCTTCCTCTACCTTGTGGATTCCCAGAAAGAAAGCTTGACTCTTGCAGAGAGTTTACATTTGATATGATCACTTCACCGCACTCCTGATGGAAGGAGCTGGCAGGATTTTTTTAATACATTGATACATAAAATAAATACAGTCAGGAAGCGCAGATTGGCAGGATGGACTGTCAGGATGTGCAGGTTGACGCGATTAACAGCCGGGAAGAGCTGGTTGACAAGCTGGAGAGTCAGGAAGTGAAGGTTGGCAGGATGGACAGTCAGGAAGCACAGGTTGACAGGGTGGACAGTCAGGAAGTACAGGTTATCAGAATGACAATCAGGAAGTGCCGGTTGACAGTCAGGAAGCGCAGGTTGACTGGATGAACAGTCAGGAAGAGCAGTTTAACTGGATGGACAGTCAGGAAGTACAGGTTGACTGGATGGACAGTCAGAAAGTGGAGGTTGACAGGTTGAACAGTCAGGAAGTTCAGGTTGATATTATGGCCAGTCAGGAAGCTGAGGTTGACCAGATGGGCAGTCATGAAGTGCAGGTTGACAGGATGTACAGTCAGGAAGTGCAGGTTTTTGGCCGAAAAGTTCAAATTCAAACTCGAACACAATGCAAGTCAGTGGGGGTCGAACTTTTGGAAATGAAGGTCCCCTCCAAGAGGACATATATGCAAGTTATTAGCCATAAAAAGTGTATGGGGGTCCGGGTACTGCCCTGGGGGACAGGAAACAATGAAAAAAAAGGGGAAAAAAATCAATTTTAAAGGAACAGTGATTTTTATTTTTACACGACATAAAGTGTAAGAGTAAAAATGAAAAATTCCTTCAAATATCGTGCCTAGGAGGTCCCCATAACCTGCCCGTGAAGTGGTGGATCTGTAGGATGTATAGAAACATTTAAAAAAATGACATTTCAAGTAACGGTAAATGGTTTTCCTTTAATCTATTAACCCTTTCGCTGCTGAGGCTTTTCCCGCCCCTGTGCTGAGGTCATTTTTTACCTGTTTTGCGCATCATGTTTAAACCTGTTTTGAAGGCTTATTTTAGTATATGACATCGACATATTATATATCGTTCTTTCCGTCAGACTCGGTAGATTCATAATATGTCATTATTATATGTATACGTTATGTCATGTTTGTATATTATAACAAAAAATGCAATAAAATATGTATTTTCAATAATTTACAGCGTGTAAAGTGTTTTTTTCCACATTTTAACATGCGAGCAATTGCGGTTATATTTTGTATGGGGTGCGCTTGTTAAAAAAATTAGAGATGGGGTCTCGTTACATTTTTTTGGGGGGAAAATGACACCATTTTTAACAAACGCACCGCATACAAAAATCGTTAATGCAGCATCATTGTTCACATTATAATTGAAATGGGAACAATATTGCTGCATTAACAAACCAAAAAAAATAAAAAAAAAGTGTTTATTTTTTTTTTTTTAATTTTTTTTTTAATTTTTTTTATTTTTCTTTTTCTTTTTTTTTTACAATTTTTTTTACTTTCATGTTTGGTATCGTTGGAACGGCCATGCTCTGGCCGATCCAACGATATCAAAATTTAACCCCTAACTGCCACGGATCGGGAGATAGGGAGTTCATTGGAACTCCCTATCTCCACAGTTCGTGGCAGTTAGGGGTTAATGCTAGGACTGGCGTCATCGTGCTGCGCACGATGACGCCAGTCCTCTGGGGGAGTTCCCGGAAGCTTG
This sequence comes from Leptobrachium leishanense, assembly GCA_009667805.1. Classification (NCBI taxonomy): domain Eukaryota; kingdom Metazoa; phylum Chordata; class Amphibia; order Anura; family Megophryidae; genus Leptobrachium; species Leptobrachium leishanense. The sequence continues at coordinate 6,464 of RXON01000615.1, forward strand.
GCCGACATCCAAGATGTCGGCCAGCTCCCGGGAAGGATCGCAAATCGGCGCTTTTCAGCGCCGATTTGCGATCCAGCTCCCCAGGGGTTAATGCCAGGCATCATTTGGAAGGGCAGGCTGTGCCCTTCCAAATGATGCCTGGGTTAAGCCCCTGTGAGCCGCCGATCGGGAGGGAGAGAGGTCCGAAGGACCTCCCCCCCCTCCCTTTCAGGCGCCTCCTCCGCACATGCGGGGGGGGCGCCTGAATTAGGTGTCATCGCGGGGGCGCGATGACACCTAATAATGGCGGCCACTGCTCCGGATGCCGGGCTGACATCCAGGATGTCAGCCCGCACCGGAGGGGCCAGCGATCGGCCGGAACCCGGCCGAACGCTGACCCCAATGCGAGGACGCGCTCAGCGCGTCCTCCGCATACCAGCGGGAATGCTGAGGACGCGCTGAGCGCGTCCTTAGCATTCAAGTGGTTAAACAACTGCTTGGGGCGGCAGCCTGTATGAAAAGAGGAGACCTTTTAGGAGACGCAGAACAAGTTTAGTGATTTTTTTGGCTAAATTATGGTGCCTCTTATGCAGGCTTTGGATGAAAGTAACAGAACAGGTACTTTAAAATTGGGCCTTTGGTGCCAGCTAGTGCCTTTACACCGTAACCCCTCTGAGGTATTGTGGAAGAGTGCAGCGGTGGACCCTGCGGTCAAATATTGAAATTATATGCACCTGTCATATTCAAGTGCAAAAAAAATGTGTCTTACAGGGTTATTCAAAGAGATCCGAATTGTGGCCGAAAGGTAACTGAACAGTGAAATTCTTTCCTGGCCTTTCCTGGCCATTTGCCTTTCCTGGCCATTTGGCTATTCATAGAGCAGGCAGTTCGCCAAAGCCTGGCGAAGTGCCTGCACATACGGTGCCTGTTCGAGGGCAGTGAAATCCCCATAGAGAAGCAATGCTTCGACTATTCAGAGAACAAAAACCAGCAGTGAAAAGTTGCCGAATTGCCCTGCTGTTCAGTGGTTTCATTCTACAGGTTTATTCAGTCGAATCCCATAGACTTCAATGTTAAAAATATTTCTGTTTAAATTCAATATCAAATAAACCGTTGATTATAATATTCTGCAGTAAAAAGTCTCTTTATTTATAGATTTTTTTTGGATCTTTTATGCATTTTTCGGTATTTTTGTGCAAATTTTTTTCCTTTTTTTTTAAATGTTTTTTTGCTTTTTTCTGTAATAGCCCTTTTTATTATCATTCATTGGATCTTATATGTAAATTTCAGACATTTTGGCTCGGTAGTTTCTTTGCAAACAGCGTTTCACTTTTCAAACAATTCAAGCAAACTATTTTTTTTTTCCCCTCCATTCATCTGCGGTGCGGTGTAAGCTTTGCCCAATCATGGCTCTGCATGTGTACTGAGCCCTGATTGGCATAGTCTTGCACCTGACTGCACCAATTACAGTTTCAGCGGGTGCAGTGCATTGTGGTATGTTCTGCGGTCAAACAGACTGCAAACATCCCGAAAAGTTCGATGTTCGTACACTCGAATGACCAATGTTCGAATTGAACCGGCAGTCCATCCCTAGTTGGAGGTTGCAAAAACATGATATAGTTTGAAATTATCTGGAGAGTGAACATGCTTGGATTTGCATCCCAGGAGCCTGTAGGCACAGAAATGTGGAGCCCCCCAAAAAAGTAGAAACATGCCAAAATGACTTTTTAAATTTCCATTTTGGGGAAAACTAAAACAATAAGAAATAATTAAAAAAACGGTTTCTGTGCTGAAATCAAAAGAAGGGGCAGAATCTGTTGCCTTAGTTGAGTTAGTGCAGCGGCATTGTTTGTTTTATATGTAAAAGCATATATTGCCTCTTCCATAGAACAGAGAAAAAAATTCTTTTTGCATTTACTTTTTTTTTTACACATTACATGACCATGTGTGGTATCGTTGTAAAGGTCAGACTCTGACCTTTCCAATGACACCTCACTTAAACCTTGCGCAGTGTAACAATTCAGAGATGCATGTTCCATAGTCAATAGGGGGTTATTCAGAGAGATCTGAAATGTCGACGAAATGTAGCCGGACACTGAAATTCACCGTAGGGGGATATTTCGGGGCCAGAGAAAAGGGGTGAAGCGCCCACCGGAAACGAGTGTCTCACCCACTCGCTAAATATTGTATATGGAGGTTTCTCTAAACACCTGAATAACAACTAAACAAAGGAATTACAACATAGCGCTCAAAAGACCAAGGTCCATGAGAAAGTGGGAAAGACACACTGTATGTCCACAGACAGTAGTTCTTATCTTCAAATGATAATCTTCTCTGTAGTGTAGATGATAGAACGTGCACTACAGGAAATAGCAGAAAGAAGGACCAAAATTACGCAGTACATCAACACCCGATGGACTTGAGTTTCATTCCTATTTAACTCACATTCTGGGGAGCCTACAACCGGCTCTCAGGAGTATAACGAGCAGGGACTTATACCAGGTGCCCATAAACCCTTCGATCCGCTCCTTCAGTGTCGCCAATAATGGTACAGGATGCATTTTGCCATTAATGGCTTCCTCAGCTGGAGATTACCTGGAGGTAATCATTAATAGCGAAACGAAGAGAAAAAAGCCGGCAGAAATGGTACTGTCTCCGTGGGTCATTCATCCAGTGTCTCGGAACGGTAAAAGCCAGCATTCAGGCAGTACACCGCAGGTTAGACCAGAGTGTCCAGCTGTGGCAAATCTTTCATCGAAAGGATGAACTCCACACAATGCCAAGGCCTGTGTCATCCCAACTTCATGAGCCCAGAGCAGAGCCAGCCACAGCGCCGAGGGACGCAGCCATGCCATCTTAGGAATCGAGTGAGAGCAGTACTCCACCACAGGCCCCTGACAGGGATCTGCAGTCTTCAACCCCGTAAGGTCTGCCACCTCTCGGAATTCCCGAGTCTCCGGGTCACCAATGTCACGGGGGGGTCAGGGTCGCCCCCGTTGGCCGAGATCATGTGACCAGCTCCCCAGGCCACCATGCTACCTGAGCTCGAGTCGACCTCCGGCTTCTCCGTCCCCAGTAACACCATCTCCCGGGTACCTGGCAATACTGCCATCATCCGGCACCAGAACCCATTGGTGAGCAGGGCATCAGCATCCTCTCCTTCCATCATTTTCAGGCAGGCGTCCAGGCCATAAGCCAAAGCACCCTCACCTCCCAGGAGGGGGGGTCCGGCTCCCCACCGGTCCGACCTCTCCATCCGCCGAACAGTCATCTGGATCAGCCAGGAGACGTGGGCCCACATCTCCACAGCCCTCTGCATAGTCGTAGTCCGGGCGGGGTTGTATTGCCGGCATGGCCGGAATCTGTCTGGAGCCGGGTTATAGGCCGCAAGATGGCTGCCATCGGCACGAGGCAGAAACCCTCAAAGTCTCTGGTCCGGAGGGGGGAACCAATCGTGCACCAGACTGCACAACACCGATGGCCAGCCGCTCAGGGATTACACGGGAGATAATCACTGCAGAAATAGTCAGCTATGGTTTCTTTTTCAGAGAGGACATGTGGAGTTCCACCGAAACATGTACTCTCCCGTGAGCAGCCGGCCACGTCCCCAGTTTTTTTCTAATCGTTTTTCTTTAATAGACCTTTTTATTATCATTCATTGGATATTATATGTAAATTCCAGGCATTTTCATCCAGTAGTTTCTTTGCAAACAGCATTTCACTTTTCAAACTTTCAAGCGTACCTTTTTTTTTTTCTTTTACCCCGTTCGTCTGCCGGTTGGATTTTTCCAGCAGCTGCTCTGCATTGTGTTCGGTGGCTCCTTGGATTTTTCCGGCATGTTCGGCATGGTTTTTACGGCAGTTCCTGCGGATTTTCGCTGAATGTGCGGTGAGTATTTGGTGGGTTTGCGGTGAGTGTTCGGCGAGTTTTTGCAGTGATTTTTACCCGCTCTACGGGGACCCTGTGGTGCATACTGAATACACCGCAGGGTCAGTGATCTAGAATCGCTGAGTCCCCTCGAAGTGCGGGGAACGAAAGGGCACCGAACGTGTGGTGACATTTCGGATCTCTCTGAATAATTTTTACATAAATCTAACCTGACTATATTTGGCATCACTGGAAAGACCATAATCTGTCCTTTCCACTGATACCTCATATGTCTCTATAGCTCTTACAGTTCCAAAGATACAGTGGTCTAAATGATTGTAAATTGAAAAACCATTATTTATATTTTTTTACACAGACCGTGGCAGGCACCTGTAGGCACTTTTCTACTCTGTCTAGTTATAAATTAGGCCATAATTTATAAAGGTGAAGGCTGTTGACCCTTACCTATAAGGTCAGATGAGGGATTAGTGCAGAGGACGGAGTCTGGACACGGCGACGTTGTTTGTAAAAATATAATCTTTTTTTTTTAAACGGAATAAATGAAGTGGGCAAGGTGCAATGCTTAAAATGATATTAAACACCTTCCTTAATGTCAGATTTCTGTTTTAGCACAGCTTTAAACATTCAAAATATCAGCACCAGATATCGGCTATCAGCCAGAAAAGCTGCCAACAATTAGTATCGGCTCTGATAAAATGATATCAGTCTATCCGTACTGTGTAGCAGGGATCAAGTCGAGGGGGAACGCATGGCAATGCACTTCTCACTACTTTGTTTCCCACTGAGTTCCCATTGGTCCCACTTAAGATAAAGCTTGGATGTGGGTGTTCAATCATATGGGATTATTCATAGAGCTAAATTGACTCCGAAATTGCACCGAACAACGAATTTTCCTGTACGATGCAATTCCGTGGCCATTCAGTCATTCAAAAAGCTGACCGTTTGCTAGAGATTTGCTAGAGATGTGCATTCATTTCGGGAAAATTCGGAATTTGGAACGAAATTTGATAATTTGTATTCGGAAATACTTGCAAATAACGAATCAATACGATACGAATTTGAAACAAAATGGTATATAACGAATTTATTTTGTTTTACACTGTGTCATCATCATCATAAAAGAAAAATTTGAATAACTGATATCAACTATCGAATCTGAAATGAACTATCAAATTGATATCAACTATTGAATTGATCTTAACTTACAATACAGATAATAGTCAGCAAAGGACTTTATGAAACAAATTAATTTTGTTTCACTGTTTAATTTGACTCAAATACTAAATCTGTGACACAGCTTAAAATTTAACCCTAGCTTTTCTTTTAACAGCAAAATTTGATTAATTGGGGTTTTGTCTAGTGATCCAAAATTCGAATTGATATCAACTATCAAATTGATATATGAAATTGGAGTTGATTCGAAATTTCAAATTAATCCGAAATGAAACGAAACGAAATTAGTTACAAAATTCCGAAAACGAAATGATTAAGGCTAGGGTCAGACGAACGCATTTTTATGTTGTCTGTGAAAAAGTGCGTTCGAACGAATGGACGCATTTTTTCACAGAATACGTGATAGTGGTCATACTATGCGCATTTTCGTCCGTGATTTTGTACGGATCATCAATAAAACTCTTTTTGTGTCTGGACGTTATGTTGGCCGGACATTAGCAGCGTCTGACGTCTCCTAATCACACACACACGCCGCTAGCGGACGCAGCGCACTCTGTACGTCAGTACCTGCGGTTTCACGTTCTCGAAAAAATGCGTTCATTTTCCACTTGCGTTGCGCAGCCGGACTTTTGTGCGACCGTACTTCGTATATTGGCCGTCATTGCCCGGCATCTGCTGCTAGTGCGGCCGTGATTAAGTGCGGCTGCACGCGCGTTCGCACTGCCTCAGTCTGACCCTAGCCTTAAAAACGTAACGAAACTAAACTAAGCGAAACAAATTTTTTAGCCATGCACATCCCTACCGTTTGCCAAATATTGGCAAATTGCCAGCGAAATACAGTGATCTTTTGGTGGCATTGAACTCCCCATAGAGAAGAAATGGTTAATCTATACAGAGCACACCAAACTGCACCGAAATGGCAGTGAAATGTCCTGATTTTCGGTTTTTCATTCACCAGGTTTATTCGGGCGAATCCCATAGGTTTCAATGAAAAAAATATTCCTGTTTTTATTAAGTATTTATTAAACATTTGAAGCCTATGGGATTCTCCTGAATAAACTTGCCGAATTAAACCACCGAATGACAGGGCATTAGGGGAACCTTTCACTGCTGGTTTGTGTTCTCTGAATAGCCGAAGCAGTGCTTTTTCATGGGGATTTCACTGCCCTCGAACAGGCACCGAACAGGCACCGAACAGGCACCATATGTGCAGGCAATTCACCAGGATTTGGCGAATTGCCTGCTCTCTGGATAGCCGAATGGCCAAGAAAGGTGACCGCATGCTGATTTTCAGCGTTCGGTTACTTTTCTCAAGCAATTCGGATCTCTTTGAATAACCCTGTATGTGTTTTTCTTTTCCTCATGTGTATATATATCTATGTATCAGATTTGAGTGTCTGTTTGTGTTATGTACGAGATGATAAGTGATAATTGGGGACAGAGATCTTGGTAAATTCCCACACTTCTTTGTTTAGGACTTTACCCCTGCTGTATAGAATAAGTAGATATTTAAACCTATTTATTTTCTATTAATCTGGATATTTGTGTTGTTTGTTGTTTTAATATCTTGCATTGTATTTTTGTAATGACGATAACAATTCAATGTTCTTGAACCCAGGACGTACTTGAAAAAGAAAGAAATCTCAATGTATCCTTCCTGGTAAAACACTTTATAGATAAATATTTAAATATATGGAGGGATTTACAGAGATTCGATCTGATACACAGAAAGGGAGGGATATAGACATAGCTAATCCCCTTACTAGTGTCGTCACTGTGTTCAATATTGATTGGAGACTCTGAGTTGGGAATATTCTGATTAGTGACGGAGCTGAAATAGATTGCAACAAAAGACAAGTTAGTAACATACTGAAACCCAAAAAAATATAAAGGGTGATTCTCAAAGTTTTTTGTCTTTTTTTTAGCCCATTTGCAAATTAATTTCACTTCAGCAAACTACGACGATTCCATTTTGCCAAAACTATACGGTGAATTCACTATTTATTAGAGTGCCAAAGATGGAGTCGCCGAAGCCTCACGAAAAATTTGGCAAACTTTACCTCAAAGCACCAAAGACCAGGAAAGACTGCCGAAGAGCGCCAAACTGGCCTTGGCGTAATCCATCGAGCTGCAAAAAAACAGAACTCTATTGTTCTAAGAGGTGTTTAAACCAATACAAATGTATTCAAATTTTTGTAAATAATAAAAAAGGTCCTTTAACAAAGAATAAAAACATCTTTACTTAAAAATAATAATATCTTTTAAAAAAATTGGGAAAGAAAAATTTTGTTTAAATAAAATACAAAAAGGTGTTCAAAATAAATAAATAGAGGCTTTTTTGCAGAAAATGAAAGGAAAGAACTTTTTTAAAAATAATATTAAAAATGATATTATTTTATTTACATTGAATACTATGGGATTCATCTGTTTAACCCCTTCACCGCTGAGCCATTTCTCCCCTGTGTGCTGAGCTCATTTATACCGTTTTTGCTCATCATGTTTAAATGCAATTTGAAGTCACGTTTTATTATTTATTATTTACTATCCTTTTTTCGGCAAACTCGGCAGATTCATAATATAACATTATTATATCTAACAGGGTTATTCAGAGAGCGTGAAAAGCAGGAGAATGACTGGAGAATAGACATGTGCACAGCACAAAATTTCGTTTTGAACTAATGGATTAGTCCTAAAATGCAATTTATTTAGTCGCTAAAGAAATTCGTTTTCAGTTCTTTAGTATGAAAACTAATTTCATTCATCCGAAAACCAATGGATACAATTACTATTGTAGTGGCTCCTCAGAGGTCTGAGATCGCTGCTTGTTACAGTATCTCTCACTCTCAGCACAATGTGGGCCATATTACATAGTTGGTTCTAACTTAACCAGAGCTGTTGTAAACTTCCCAGAGCCATTATAGCCTATGGAGGTTTTCAGTTTACAACAGCTCTGGCTAAGTTAGCACCAACATTGTAATACTGCCCCGTGTCAGGCCAAGCTGTTACAGTAACTGACTGCTGCTCATCACAGCGCTCAGAGTTTCAGTAAAACTAGTAAATAATATTTTTATATATAAGCGGTTAGAACAATATTATTTCCTTGTTTTACTGAAACTCCGAGCGCTGTTAGTCAGTTACTGTAACAGCTGAGCCTGATACATTGTACTGAGATAATGTAACAAGCAGCCGATCTCTGCGCTCACAGTCACTGGATTTAAAGGGCTGACAAAAAAAGGATCCTCTCTGTATAATGTTTAGGATATCCTCCTGCATTAATTAATACCCCTCTCTGTATAATATATAGAACATCCTCCTGAATTAATTAATGTCCCTCTCTGTATAGAACATCCACCTCAATTTATACCTTGCTCAGTATAATGTATATAACATCCTCCTGCATTAATACCCCTCTCTGTATAATATATAGAACATCCTCCTGCATTAATTAATGCCCCTCTCTGTATAGAACATCCTACTGCATTGGCATGTGGAGGGTGCAGAACTTCGGATGTTGCGATGTTGCGCTCTTCATTGCTGGTCTCATTCAGTTATCAATGTAATATCACAAAAAGGACTGAAACTAAAATGTAGTGCATTTTATTTTAGTTTCTTTCGTTTTTTGTACTGAGCAGTTTCGTTTCTCTTGAGTCATACGAAAACTAAATTATCCCAAAATTTGGACTAAATCGTTTTAGTACTAAAACGAATGCACATGTCTACTGGAGAATGAAAAATTCTAGGTCAAAATACTAGCCGATTTGGAAAGTGAGATGAATGGGAGAATTTTTCTGGTTTGGCTATTTTGACCTAGAATTTTTCATTCTCCAGTCATTCTCCTGCTTTTCACGTTCTCTGAATAACCCTGTATATGTCATACCCTGCTTGAATGTTATAACAAAAAATGCAATAAATTTAGAATTTCCAATCATCTACAGCGCGTAAAGTGTTTTTATCCCGCATTTTATCATTCAAGTCTTTGCGGTTATATATTCTAAGGTGTACTCTTGTTAAAAAAATTAGAACTGGGAACCCTTTACTTTTTTCTGAAAAAATACCAGATTTTTAGCTAAAACCCCAAAAATAAAAATCGTTAGTGCAGCATCATTGTTCACATTATAATTGAAATGGGAACAATATTGCTGCATTAACCCTTTCGCTGCTGAGGCTTTTCCCGCCCCTGTGCTGAGGTCATTTTTTACCTGTTTTGCGCATCATGTTTAAACCTGTTTTGAAGGCTTATTTTAGTATATGACATCGACATATTATATATCGTTCTTTCCGTCAGACTCGGTAGATTCATAATATGTCATTATTATATGTATACGTTATGTCATGTTTGTATATTATAACAAAAAATGCAATAAAATATGTATTTTCAATAATTTACAGCGTGTAAAGTGTTTTTTTCCACATTTTAACATGCGAGCAATTGCGGTTATATTTTGTATGGGGTGCGCTTGTTAAAAAAATTAGAGATGGGGTCTCGTTACATTTTTTTTTGGGGAAAATGACACCATTTTTAACAAACGCACCGCATACAAAAATCGTTAATGCAGCATCATTGTTCACATTATAATTGAAATGGGAACAATATTGCTGCATTAACAAACCAAAAAAAATAAAAAAAAAGTGTTTATTTTTTTTTTTTTTTTAATTTTTTTATTTATTTTTTTTTTTTTATTTTTTTTTTTTACAATTTTTTTACTTTCATGTTTGGTATCGTTGGAACGGCCATGCTCTGGCCGATCCAACGATATCAAAATTTAACCCCTAACTGCCACGGATCGGGAGATAGGGAGTTCATTGGAACTCCCTATCTCCACAGTTCGTGGCAGTTAGGGGTTAATGCTAGGACTGGCGTCATCGTGCTACGCACGATGACGCCAGTCCTCTGGGGGAGTTCCCGGAAGCTTGGCCGACATCCAAGATGTCGGCCAGCTCCCGGGAAGGATCGCGAATCGGCGCTTTTCAGCGCCGATTTGCGATCCAGCTCCCCAGGGGTTAATGCCAGGCATCATTTGGAAGGGCAGGCTGTGCCCTTCCAAATGATGCCTGGGTTAAGCCCCTGTGTGCCGCCGATCGGGAGGGAGAGAGGTCCGAAGGACCTCCCCCTCCCTTTCAGGTGCCTCCTCCGCACATGCGGGGGGGCGCCTGAATTAGGTGTCATCGCGGGGGCGCGATGACACCTAATAATGGCGGCCACTGCTCCGGATGCCGGGCTGACATCCAGGATGTCAGCCCGCACCGGAGGGGCCAGCGATCGGCCGGAACCCGGCCGAACGCTGACCCCAATGCGAGGACGCGCTGAGCGCGTCCTCCGCATACCAGCGGTAATGCTGAGGACGCGCTGAGCGCGTCCTTAGCATTGAAGTGGTTAAAAAAAAAAAAAAACGTTTTTATTTTCTATTTTTTTATTATTATTTTTATTATTTTGTTTTTACTTTTAACATGGTCATGTTTGGTATCATAGGAAAGCCCATGCTCCGGCCTCTTCAATGATGCCAAACATTAACTTCAATCTGCCATGGATCGTGAGATAGGGTGATTCTTGGACCCCCATATCTCCACCATAGGCAGCTAAGGGTTAATTTTAACACTCACATCATCGCACCATGCGTAATGACGTTAGTGGGTGGAGAAAGGCCTTGAAGGCTTGGCTGACATTCAAGATGTCAGCCATCTGTGAGAGAGTTGTGTGATCTGCCGCCGGCTTAATGGCGCCGGATCGCGGACCGGCACCTCAGGGGTTAAAGATGGGTATCGCTTGAAAGGGCAGACTCTGCCCTTTCCAGTGGTGCCTGTCTTTGACTTTAGCCTTTTCCCGATCCTTCCCCCCTTCTTTCATGCGCTCTTCCGTGGGATTCCTGAAAATGCCGTCACCATGTCCGATGCGATGAAGTCATTGTGCCGGCAGAGGTTTTAAAAGCAGCGTCTGACTTCCATGAAGTCAGTTCGCCACGGGACCCCGGAGGAGAGATGTGAGTATCAGGAGGAGAGCCTGCGTAGTGGAAGACATGTGGGGAACATCCTCCACATATAGCAGGAGACTCCCATGACGTTCTCCCATTGAAGGGGTTAAAGCTGTCAAACTGAAACACCAAAAATCAGGGCATTTCACTGACATTTCGGTGCAGTTCGGTGTTTTCTGAATAGGTTAGCCATTATTTCTATATGGGACAATTTCTCTGCCACTGAAGACTGTCGAACTACGGCAAACTGCTTCGTATTTTTCTGTCAATTCGCCAGTATTTGGAGCTTGTGCACAGACAAACTGCCCTGAAATTGCACGTACGGGGAAATTCACCATCTGGTGCCCTTCGGTGGCAAGTTCGGTGCTTAGTGAATAAACCCTATAATATTAGTAAAAAAAAAAGAATGTCAGCACTAAACAAGCTGAGGCTCCTGTTATGTGACTCTAAGGGGAATGTCTGCTGGTTCTTCTTTTAACCCCTCAGTGTCAATCTTTCAATTTACTTGGTAGGTATTTAACCCCTTCACTACCAAGTTGTTTTCCATAAAGCCACCGCCAGGATCTAGTGGATTTATAAAAAACAACTGTCAATCACAGACTGCGTAAAAATAAACGTGCGCTTCATAGAATACATTTTAGAGACAGATTATTAGATACTGTAAGCAGAGGGTTCCTCCTGCTGGTAAAAAGCGCCACTACATGTATGATGATAAAGCTGCGTATCAGTGCTTCTGTAAAAGAAAAAACGATCTCCAAACTGCTCAGACAGCAACAGCACCTGACTGAGAAATCTGACGCCATTTGGGGTCATTAAAGAATTTTTTCCCAGTATGTTGCATATTTTGTTGAGCGTCTCAGACTCGGTCTTTTGCCTTCTTTTGTATCAACAGCAGTAACTAGAAACATAGAAATATAGAAAAATGTCGGCAGATAAGAACCTTTCGGCCCATCTAGTCTGCCCAATTACATGGATACTTTACCTGGATTTACCTTTTGTTTAGGATAGCCTTATGCCTATCCCATGCTTGCTTAAATTCAATTACTGTTTTGGCCTCTACCACTTCAACTGGAAGGCTGTTCCATGTATCCACCACCCTCTCAGTAAAATAATGCTTCCTGATGTTACTTTTAAACCTTTGCCCCTCTAATCTAAGACTATGTCCTCTTGTTTTGCTACTTTGTTTCCTTTTAAATATACTCCCTTCCTCTACCTTGTGGATTCCCTTTACGTATTTAAATGTTTCTATCATATCTCCTCTGTCTCGTCTTTTTTCCAAGCTGTACATGTTAAGAACATTAAGCCTTTCCTGGTAACTTTTCTCCTTCAAGCCGTACACCATTTTAGTAGCCCTTCTCTGAACTCTCTCTAAGATGTCTATATCCTTCTGGAGATACGGTCTCCAGTACTGCACACAGTACTCCAAGTGAGGTCTCATCAGTGCTCTGTACAGTGGCATGAGCACTTCCCTTTTCCTACTGCTAATAGGACTAATGTTTGAAAGGCTGAACTCTATGGACACATGGATTTTCCAGCTTGTGTAAGTATGTAACTAGCATCCTGTATGACATGTCCAAGGTGATGAAAATTTGGGGGCACATTCTGGAGCCCGTTTACGAATTAATTTAATTTGCAGTCAATTTCTTTGCATTGATCCAGAATATGACTAGATAAGGTTTACTCAATGTTAAACACCTGCAGTAGCTTCTGGACATCAAGTGTACTCAACCATGATAGTGAAGGGGTTAAGAATGCAAGAAACTTTGGTATTTTGTGCTGTGTGTATGTTCAGCTATAATTTACTTCTTTCTCACTTACTGCTCCAACACATACGGAGTTACTCAGAAAGCACTGAAATTTCGGTGTTTTCTCCTTCGGTGCACTCCGGCGTTCGTCGTGCTTGAGTGATTCCAGTTTGCTGAACCTGCAGTGAATTCACTTTTCACAGCAGGGTCCCCACAGTGTGCCAAATGTGGAGCCGCAGAAGACCGCTGATCAGCCCGCCGTATGCCACCGCCGCCTGTCGATCAGCCCGCTGAATGCCAACAAAGACAGCTGTTCAGCCCGCCGAACGCTGCCTATGACCGCAAAACCCCCTCCCCCAGAATTCTGCTATTCTTTAAAAGGTATTTAAAACAATAAAAATACATGAAAATGTGTGGAAATAATAAAAAAAGGTCCTATAGAAATTAATAAACTGTTACAAAATAAAAAAAAAAAAAAAAAAAAATATATATTCCATAAAAATAATAAATATTTTTGCTGAAAATAAACGGTTGAATAATAAAAAAAAAATATTATATTTTTTTACATTGAATCCTATGGGACTCGCCTGTTGAACTGCATCACTGAAAACAGGGCGACGAGCTCAGGACGGACAGAAACTTCCCACGGAGCAGAAGAACTGACATTCCGGTGTAGTTCGTCGTTCTCTGAATAGCAGTGGGGGTTGTGTAATAGTAGCACTATCAGTTGTAAATCAGTGTATATACAAGTCCTAAACAAACTTACTGCTGCTTATTTGGCCCAAAGGGCACAAAGTGAAAGTGAAAGATCATATTATTCCCAGCGCACCAACAATGAATACAAGACAATATATTGGCCAATTATTACAGCAATATTCTACTTTTGGAAATGCTTAGATTTAAGGTGGCAGCTTCTCCTTCTCCCACTGGTCCCACCAGTGTTCACCTCGGATCCTCTTTTTTTTATGCCCTTTTGGACAGTAGGAGACTATTACTCAGGAGCTACTGACTGAGGAAGCCTTGGGGCGAAACTCGTTTCAGTGAATACCAATTACATTATTTTATATATTTACATTTTATCTTGGAATGTTTTATCTGAGCAATAAATATTTTTTTACATATCACCATCATGCTGCTATATTTTCCTTGCTGCTGAAATTCTAAAGACCCTTACCCTGAAAAACCAGGAAACAGAGCATCCGAGGCCAACACTGGAGGGACCACCGGGAGAAGGAGAAGCGGCCACCTTAAATATAAGTATTTCCATATGTAGAATATTGCTGTAATAATTGGCCAATATATGGCCTTGTATTCATTGTTGGTGCGCTGGGAATAATATACACTATATTGCCAAAAGTATTCGCTCACCCATCCAAATAATCAGAATCCGGTGTTCCAATCACTTCCATGGCCACAGGAATATAAAATCAAGCACCTAGGCATGCAGACTGTTTTTTTTACAAACATTTGTGAAAGAATGGGTCGCTCTCAGGAGCTCAGTGAAATCGAGCGTGGAACTGTGATAGGATGCCACCTGGGCAACAAATCCAGTCGTAAAATTTCCTCGCTCCTAAATATTCCACTGTCAACTGTATAATAAGAACGTGGAAGTGTTTGGGAATGACAGCAACTCAGCCACGAAGTGGTAGGCCACGTAAACTGACGGAGCGGGGTCAGCGGATGCTGAGGCGCATAGTGCAAAGAGGTCACCACCTTTCTGCAGAGTCAATCGCTACAGACCTCCAAACTTCATGTGGCCTACAGATTAGCTCAAGAACAGTGTGCAGAGAGCTTCATGGAATGGGTTTCCATGGTCGAGCAGCTGCATCCAAGCCATACATCACCAAGTGCAATGCAAAGCGTCGGATGCAGTGGTGTAAAGCACGCCGCCACTGGACTCCATAGCAGTGGAGACGCGTTCTCTGGAGTGACAAATCGCGCTTCTCCATCTGGGATCTGATGGACGAGTCTGGGTTTGGCAGGCGCCAGGAGAACGGTACTTGTCTGACTGCATAGTGGCACGTGTAAAGTTTGGTGGAGGGGGATTATGGTGTGGGGTTGTTTTTCAGGAACTGGGCTTGGCCCCTTAGTTCCAGTGAAAGGAACTCTGAATGCTTCAGCATACCAAGACATTTTGGACAATTCCATGCTCCCAACTTTGTGGGAACAGTTTGGAGCTGGCCCCTTCCTCTTCCAACATGACTGTGCACCAGTGCACAAAGCAAGGTCCATAAAGACATGGATGACAGAGTCTGGTGTGGATGAACTTGACTGGCCTGCACAGATTCCTGACCTCAACCCGATAGAACACCTTTGTACTGTGTGCACAAAATAAAGGCCACAAAATCTCCCCCAAAGGTAATAATCACCAGGTCCTTCAAGAAATGTAATCTTGAATCCTTCCTAAATGATCTCAAACGGCTCACGTGGTACAGGCTAAACCTAATCCCAGACCTGGATTGTGCAATTAAATACTTTCAGTCAGAGCTCCTGCAAGTCTGGAATGCCCATGCTCCGCTGCGTAAAGTGCGAGTCAAAGGGGCACATCTCCCCTGGGTTACAGCTGACCTCACACACATGTACCAGCTTAGAGATTCACTCTGGTCAAATTTCAAGAGTACTGGATCCATGAACGATCACTGTGAATACCGAAAATGGCGGAATTCATGCACAAAGCAAACAAAAATAGCCAAAGCCCAATACTTCAATGAAAATCTAAACAATAACATCAAACACGAGAAAGTTTTGGAAAATCATAAGTAACATACAAACACCCCCTGTCCACTTCCAACCAGCTGCTGTCAAAGTAAAAAATCAAACCCTGCAACACCCCCTAGATGTAGCAAATGCCTTTAATAACTATTTAGTTGGATGCGTCAACACCCTGATTGCTAAGCTAGCAATTGAAACACATTCAGAAAGGCAGCACACAAGTCAGATCCTTCCAACTGTGCAAAAACCCTGTATCAAATAGAAATTCAGTTTTAGACCGGTGCCTGTCAGTGCCATTACTAAACTTCTCTGTAACCAAAAAATGAAACACCAGTCAGGACCTGACCAAATCTCCGCAATGCTGCTGAAAATCAGCGCGCCGGCAATTGCAAAATCTGTCGCAACCCTAATCAATGAATCACTGGTGACTGGATACATACCCAAACTCTGGAAGACTGCGAGAGTGGTACCTATCCATAAAAGTGGAGACAATACATTGGTATCCAACTACCGTCCAATATCATTGCTTCCTGTAATGTCAAAAATCCTGGAAAAATGTGTTTACACTCAATTACGTGATTACTATCAGTATTGGAACTATTTAACCCCAGATCAATCCGGCTTCCGACCAAATCATTCAACCACAACTACCCTTTTAAAAGTTTCCAATGATATCCAGGCTGGCATGGAACAAGGAAACCAAACTGGAGCCATATTCCTTGATTTTGCTAAGGCCTTTGACACAGTAGACCATGGCATCTTATTACAAAAACTTAAAAACTCTGGTATTGGTGATCGCACGCTAACCTGGTTTCAATCATATCTGTCTGAATGGTCGCGATATGTGTACATTTCTGACAGCACTTCCCTCCCCCTCCCAGTCACGTGCGGTGTACCCCAAGGCTCGATACTAGGCCCCCTGCTATTCACAATATTCATAAACGATCTGCCCAATGTCTGCAAAGCCTCAACTGTACACATGTACGCAGACGACACTGTAATCTATACCAGCAAACCAGATCTCCCACAGCTGGAGGCCGTGCTGCAAGACCAATTCAGGTAGGTAGAAAAGTGGATCAAAGATAATAAACTTTTTCTAAATGCTGACAAAACTGTTACAATGCTCTTTGGAACAGCACCTAAACTACACAAATTGCAAACACCCCATCTATGTGTCAGGACAAAATCAAATGGCACACTGACCACAGTCACTTCTCTCAAATATCTAGGTATATAGTTAGACCCAAATCTATCCTTTGGCCCCCACATTGAAAAACTGTCATCTAAACTTTACCCCAAACTAGGTGCCCAGTACAGAAACAAATCCTGCCTGAGCCCCGCGGTAAGAAAGCAAATTGTACAGCAAATGCTTATGCCAGCTATTGAATACGGAGATGTAGTGTATGCAGCTGCCCCGCAAACACACCTTCATAAACTTACTACATTGTATAACTCAGTCTGTCGCTTTGTGCTACAATGTAACTACATGACCCACCATTGTGACATGTTAAAAGAACTAAACTGGCCATCACTGGAATCTAGACGCTCCCTTCAACTTTCCAACCTGGTGTTTAACAGCTTCTCTGGGAAGCTGCCACCCTACCTGAATAGGCTGCTTCCCATAGCAGTTCCCTCATCCTATAACCTCCGATCCAGGACCAGCACCTTGCAATACTACAATACAAAAAGCAAGTGGCTCGATCCTCATTTTCCAAAAGAGCACCGCAGTTATGGAATAACCTCCCAGACACCATCAAATCTTCCCCCAGTCTAAAGTCCCTTAAGAGCTCTGTATTAACATACCTCTATACGGAATGCACCTGTAAACATGTAACACAGTGACTATAAACAGAATGCACCTGTAAACATGTAACATAGTGACTATATTTCCTACATATTTATTTTCTGTTAATCTGTATATTTGATTTATGTTAATATCTTGCATTTTACTAATTTGTATTTCTGTAACCATGTTCTTGAACCCAGGACATACTTGAAAACGAGAGAAATCTCAATGTATCCTTCCTGGTAAAATCCTTTATAAATAAATAAATAAATAAAATTAGAGTGGAGACTGAGAGCCAGGCCTTCTCATCCAACATCAGTGTGTGATCTCACAAATGCGCATCTGGAAGAATGGTCAAAAATTCCCATAAACACACTCCTAAACCTTGTGGACAGCCTTCCCAGAAGATTTGAAGCTGTTATAGCTGCAAAGGGTGGACCGACGTCATATTGAACCCTATGCATTAGGAATGGGATGTCACTTAAATTCATATGCGAGTCAAGGCAGGTGAGCGAATACTTTTGGCAATCTAGTGTATATTATACAGATTCTGGGGCAATATAGGAACCAGACTGACACAAGGGACAGGAAGGCCAGGGAGAAAACTAAAGGAATCCCTATGCTGGGGATGATTTTTAAGAAACCCTCACAAAGAATAACAGAGCAAGAAGGGCAAGGGTTAACAAGATAGACAAATCTCACCAGCAGGGGGCGTGGCCAAATCCAGGGAAAATGTGAACCCTTATTGAACCCTACGGATTAGGGATGTCACTTAAGTTCATATGTGAGTCAAGACAGGTGAGCGAATACTTTTGGCAATATAGTGTATCTTTCGTTCCCTGAATAGATTAACTATTACTTCTCTATGGGACAATTGTGCTGCCGCCACAGATAGTCGATCTGCACCACATTTCACTGTCATTTTTCCAGTATTTGGCGAATTGACAGGTTTCTGAATAGACGAGCTGCCACTAAATTGCACCATGCACGGAAACTCACCGTTCAATGCAATTCGGTGGCAAGTTACTATAAGTTACTATTTCCTACATATTTATTTTCTGTGTTAATTTGTATATTTGTGTTTAGTTTTTTATATTTTGCATTTTATTACTTTGTGTTTCTGTAACGACTGTAACAATTCAATGTTCTTGAACCCAGGATATACTGAAAACCAGAGAAATCTCAATGTGTCCTTCCTGGTAAAATACTTTATAGATAAATAAGTAAATAAACAGGGATATTCAAAGAGCGCCGATCTGGCCCCAAAATGTAACCGGAAACTGAAATAAATTTCCTGGCCTTTCGGCTATTCAGAGAGCAGGCAGTTTGCCAAGTGTTGGCGAATTGCCTGCACGTACGGTGCCTTTTCGAGGGTAATGAAATCCCCCATAGAGAAGGAATGCTTCGGCTATTCAGAGAACAAACACCAGCAGGGAAAAGTTGCCGAAATGCCCTGCTGTTCATAGAAACATAGAAACATAGAAAATGTCGGCAGATAAGAACCTTTCGGCCCACATTAAAAGTAACATCAGGAAGCATTATTTTACTGAGAGGGTGGTGGATACATGGAACAGCCTTCCAGTTGAAGTGGTAGAGGCCAAAACAGTAATTGAATTTAAGAAAGCATGGGATAGGCATAAGGCTATCCTAAACAAAAGATAAATCCAGGTAAAGTATCCATGTAATTGGGCAGACTAGATGGGTCGAAAGGTTCTTATCTGCCGACATTTTTCTATGTTTCTATGTTTCTATCTAGTCTGCCCAATTATATGGATACTTTACCTGGATTCATCTTTTGTTTAGGATAGCCTTATGCCTATCCCATGCCTGCTTAAATTCAATCACTGTTTTGGCCTCTACCACTTCAACTGGAAGGCCGTTCCATGTATCCACCACCCTCTCAGTAAAATAATGCTTCCTGATGTTACTTTTAAACCTTTGCCCCTCTAATCTAAGACTATGTCCTCTTGTTTTGCTACTTTGTTTCCTTTTAAATATACTCCCTCCCTCTACCTTGTGGATTCCCTTTACGTATTTAAATGTTTCTATCATATCTCCTCTGTCTCGTCTTTTTTCCAAGCTGTACATGTTAAGATCATTAAGCCTTTCCTGGTAACTTTTCTCCTTCAAGCCGTACACCATTTTAGTAGCCCTTCTCTGAACTCTTTCTAAGATGTCTATATCCTTCTGGAGATACGGTCTCCAGTACTGCACACAGTACTCCAAGTGAGGTCTCACCAGTGCTCTGTACAGTGGCATGAGCACTTCCCTTTTCCTACTGCTAATACCTCTCCCTACACAACCAAGCATTCTGCCAGCATTTCCTGCTGCTCTATTACATTGACTACTTACCCTTAGATCCTCTGAAATAATAACCCGTAAATCTCTTTCCTCAGATGTTGAGGTTAGGACTGTATCAAATATTCTATATTCAGCCCTTGTGTTTTTACGTCCCAGGTGCATTATCTTGCACTTATCCACATTAAAACTCAATTGCCACAACTCCGACCATTTTTTTAGTTTACCTAAATCATTTGTCATTTGGCTGATCCCTCCAGGAACGTCAAGCCTGTTGCAAATCTTTGTGTCATCAGCAAAAAGACATACTTTACCATTAATACCTTCTGCAATATCACTAATAAAAATATTAAAGAGAATGGGTCCAAGTACTGACCCTTGAGGTACCCCACTGGTAACAAGACCTTGCGCCAAATAAACTCCATTTACCACAACCCTCTGTTGCCTGTCACTCAGCCACTGCCTAATCCATTCAACAATATTGGAATCCAAGCTCAAAGATTGCAATTTATTGATAAGCCTTCTATGCGGAACAGTATCAAAAGCCTTACTGAAATCTAAATAAGCAATGCCTACTGCACCACCTTTGTCTATTATTTTTGTTACCCAATCAAAAAAATAAATAAGATTAGTTTGGCATGATCTCCCTGAGGTAAACCCATGTTGTTTCTGATCCTGTAATCTATGTGTTTTTAGATGTTCAACAATCCTTTCCTTTAACATGGTTTCCATTAATTTCCCCACTACTGACGTAAGACTAACTGGCCTATAGTTCCCCGATTCCTCTCTACTACCCTTCTTGTAAATGGGCACAACATTTGCTAATTTCCAGTCTTCTGGAACGACTCCCGTTAACAAGGATTGGTTAAATAAATCTGTTAATGGTTTTGCTATTACACCACTGAGCTCTCTTAATAATTTAGGGTGGATCCCATCAGGCCCCATTGACTTATTTGTCTTTACTTTAGACAGCTGCTGTAGAACCTCCTCCTCTGTAAACTCATGTAAATGTCGCTTTAGTGTTACCTCCTAACTGAGGTCGCTTTCCTTCCTTTTCTTCTGCAAAGACTGAACAAAAATATTCTTTGAGGCAGTCAGCGAGACTTTTATCCTCTTCTACATACCTTCCTTCCTTTGTTTTTAATCAGTTCAGTGGTCTCATTCAGCATATTTATTCAGGAGAATCCCATAGGCTTCAATGTTAAAAATATTCCTTTTTTTAATTCAATATCTATTAAACCGTTGATTATAATATTTTGCGATAAAAAGTCTCTTTATTCATCAATTATTTATTTTAGGATCTATTAGGCATTTTTTGGGATTTTTTGGCAAACCTTTTTTCTTTTCTTTTTTTTACAAAGATTTTTCTTTTTTCTGTAACAGCCCTTTTTATTATCATTCATTGGATCTTATGTGTAAATTCCAGACATTTTCATTTAGTAGTTTTTTTGCAAACAGCGTTTCACTTTTCAAACTTTCAAGTATACTGTTTTGTTTTGTTTTTTCACCTCGTTGATCTGCGTGTTGGCTTTTTCCGGCGGCTGCTCTGCGCTGTGAATGGCGGCTAGTCGGGTTTCTCCGGCGAGTTCGGCGTGGTTAATCCAGCTGTTTCTGCGTGTTTCGGTGAGTGTTCGGCAGGTTTGCGGTGAGTGTTCGGTGTGTTTGTGGCGAGTTTTCCCTGCACAAGGTTTTTGCTGAATACACCACAGGGTCAGCGAACTTGGACCGCCGATTCGCCCCGAAGTGCGTTGAACAAAAAGTCACTGAATGTGCGGTGACTTTTCGAATCTCTTTGAATAACTCTGTAAGTTTGTCGCTTAGTGAATAACCCCTTTATTATATACCGTTTTTGCTTTTTAAAGGGCAGAGAGAATTTTAATCTGATTTGATTTATACATATATATCTTGTCATTTATTATGAAAAAGATGCTAAAAACACATTTATCAGCTTCGGTCTTAATAATGTGCACATAATGGGCCCTATTACACTCCTTGCGCACTGTTTTGCGCGTGCACAAAAACGCATTAACGCGAGGGGAAAAACCCTTCACGCTGAACGTTGTATTACAACGTTCGCGCACAAAATGCGTGTTAACTTCTAACGCAAGTAACCCTGCGTGAGCGAAAGTTTGTGCGTGCATCCCATACTTAACATTGTGAGCGCAAATGCGTTCATGCGCTGGTACGCGGATGGTATTACAATCGATGCGCAAATTTGTACGAACGACGTTTGCACGCATAATTTTAACGTCTTTTAAAAGCTGGTGGTAACTGCAAATCTGAACGTTCTGGCCGAAACCAAATACACCAGCACGAAAAAAAAAACACAGCACAGTGTAGTTACACATTCTACACATACTCAAACAATAAAATAGAGAAGTTGTGTGGGTTTTTATTATTGCTGCACCATATATACTCAGATTGATTTTGACAGGTGCAAAAACTGAACGGGAGACAATTGTGGTTCTTAATTCTGAATGGCTGAATCGCGTGAAAAAACAGTCTGCCCACCGATTTCTGCACGCAACGTTAATTTGCGCTCATTTTCGCGTGTATTTTTTACGGACGGATGAAAAAATGCGCTCGGATCGTAATACCAGCGTTAATTTACGCGCGTTAACGTTTAATGCTGCTTGCAAAAATAATTGCGCTGCGCGAGCGTTTTTGCGCAAGTAATGTATTGGAGCCCAATGAGTGCAGCTTTTAAAAGAAAACAAAAGCATTTTAAATTGCTTTTCATTATTTGTCCTGATATAGAGAGTATATAGGATTTCATATTTGAAAGTTTATTTTACAGAAAGTGGTATTTCATAACATTGATCACTCTGATTGGCTGAAAAAATTATGAGCATGTTGGGACATCTCGATTTGATATACCTGGGGTTTGTTCAGACGCCGAGGCACCCAGCAACAGCATTAAATCAGCTCAACTAATTTATTTATTTATTTATTTATTTATAAAGGATTTTACCAGGAAGGATACATTGAGATTTCTCTCGTTTTCAAGTATGTCCTGGGTTCAAGTACATTGAAGTGTTACATTTAAAAAATATGGAACGCTTCACGAATTTGCGTGTCATGACTTCTCCTGTAGCTCCTAGCTCAAGCCATGTGATGGAATAATCCCATCATGGTTCCATAAAGAGACAGTCTAGGTATCGTAACCCAATGTACATTAAGTGATCACAAAGCCCTGCGGTCCTCACCCCTCTCTCCCCGCTGGTGTTGGCTCTTGGAGGGTTTAGGTCCTTACTGAAGCTCAGATCAGTGAGGACTGACCTGAGCTTTTGGTATCAGGATTAAGAAGCAGGTACCAATTTGGGGTCCCATCTCCCTCCCAGCCTTTGGATTGGCTGGATGCTTGGGAGAATGTCCAGTTTTACCATGGCAAGATATGCTCCAGTGACCTCCAAGCTGGAACCGTGACACGCCCAGATAATTAGAGAGCAAGCAGTGCGCTTCCTACAAATCGAGTTTAAAGAAACTAAATTAAATGTAATAGGAGGTGTAGAGGAGGTCATGAGGAGTTAATTTCCCCTTTTAATAGTGACCGGGGGCAGCTGGGGGGTAGAGAAGGGAAGGAAAGACTCATGCCACCATGGCCACCATAGTAGGGAGGCAAGGTAAGGAAAGACTCCTGCTTGCTCATCAAACTTGATTTCCGCATTTTTGATGGTGTGACGTGGGAATTGTAGGGATTTATCTCTACACGTGTCTACAACATGTCGAGATTTATATTCAATAAGAAACTTATATGAGACACAAATATCAATCGTTTACATTTCCTAGAAATTCTCCTAAATTCTTTTAATTGTCTGTGTTTTGCTTTGAAGAATACACTAATCAATAATCGGATAAAAATATATATATTTATTACGTATACAAAAAAAATTCAAATCTCATATCATAAACAAAGATTTATAACCAACCGCAACATCCATCAGCACATAGACACTAGCTTCCCAATATATGTATCTCCTGTTATAACTGCATATATGATTAATATCATTTACTTTATCAGTTAGTAACTATACACAGATGGTTAATAACATTTCTGCTTAATGAAAACAATTAACATGTATTTCCCAGCAAACCAATGTTTAACAAGCTAGATCTTGTAGAGATATATGTATCTCTCTATGCTACTTGGATCAACAAAAGATGAGCTATCACTTATTCTATTTCTAGAATGTTAAGTATTAAAAACTTATTTAGTGAATCCTCCCTAAATATCGAGAATTCTAATCTTCTGCTTTTTATATTGTAGTTATATAATTCCTTGCTTATTAATTTCAATCACAGTAATTTCCAAATTCAATATATATATATACATATTTTGTATTTCACTTGGCAACAATTACTTTAGGATATATCCTTATATCCGATTCTTCTTCATATATCTATCTGCAGATATAGAAATATTTTGAAGACTCTGGATCTAACAGTAATCTGAGATATCTCAGTCTATCTTTTGCAAGAAATACTCCATATATATATATAATTACATTAATCTTAAATTTGCTTTCTCATACATTATCTCCAGTCTGGATTCAATGAGTTACAGCCTTTGAATATTCTTTATGTAATATTGTTTTGGAATATGTGAAAATTATCATTGTAGATTTTCAGTGCATGTGAGTTAGAGATGTGGACCTAAATATCTTGAGTGCATTGTGTCCTGGGATGGTCTGCAGTGAAGTGCAATGAACAGTACAGCTCCAATTATAGTCAATTTGACGTCACTGACAATCTACCTCTTTTCATTTAAATATTATTCTCTATATTAAATATAATATTTACTATACCTCAAGAGGGCAGTGTTGCACTTCCAATTAATTCCACATTTTAATTTTTACATATCTTATCTAAGGTCAAAAGATCAATCTGTCTTAACAAAGATCCTCTATTCAGTCCTTGACTTTGGGTCTCTCCTGTCAAGAATTAAATTAATATCTCCACTCCTCTCAAAATTTTTACTGAGTCTCTTTATCAATTGAATTCCTTTCTCTGGCACTTATAGAAACCCTCATAACTCTTAAGGTTTCACCTAGCCATGAACATTTAAAAAAAATCTCTGTCCATTTCTAAAACTAGGGAAAATTGAAAAAGAAAGACTTTACATTAAACAAGATGGCTACAGGCATCCATTTTAATTTTTTCCATTAATATACCCGACATAATTCATGGTTCACGTCTGGGTTTGCTGAGATCGTCCATTGCAACCTTACTCAGATTCAATAAACCTCTCACTCATTTCAAGCAGCTAGCGGTTTTGAGGCAAAGCTGAGATTTCACACCTGGATGTGAGTTTTACTTTTTTTTTGTTGAGAAAAGATTTTACCAGGAAGGATACATTGAGATTTCTCTCGTTTTCAAGTATGTCCTAGGTGGCGAGTATGTACCGTTAGGTGTCTTGCCAAGGACACTTACTGGAGAGGTTGCACGCTGGGATCGAACACATGACTCCACAGGCTCTCTCCATGCAGAGCAGTGATGTTAGCTCTACTCCACCCAGCCGGTACTTCCTTTGAAATATATGATCTTAGCTCTAGACAAGGGCTGTCAAACTCACGGCACCCCAGATGTTGATGCCTACAATTCCCGGAATTCCTTCCATGTAATAGATGGCCAAGGAATCATGTGAGTTGCAGTTCAGAAACACCTGGGGGACAGCCCTGTCCTGGATGATAATTAATTTGTTGTCTAATCAGTTATACAGAGTGACCAGGAAGCTTTGTGACAGGATGAAACATCATTTCCACCATTGGTTTATAATCTTACCCACTTACGAGACTGCTCTCAAAATACAAATACGGTGCCAGTGGGGGCCAACCTAAGTATGTGCATGTGTGACTGTGTGTGTGTGAATGTGTGACTGTGTGTCTGTATATGGATATGAGGAGCTCTGTGATACTCATACACATCGCACATTTCTGTGAGTTTTATTGCGTTGAGCTGTGTGATACACTCACACACGCCGCATTTTTTTTTTTTGGGTGGGGGCAGCATTTCATCTTTGGACCCAGGCAGCGCATTTTCTTGGGCTGGCCCTGTAATAGATAGTGGGGGAATCATGGGAGTCATAGTTCAGAAACACCTGGGGTGCTGGAATTTGACAGAACTGCCTTAGATGATAATTTGTGTGTTGTATAATCATTAGTTATGCAGAGTGACCAGGAAGCTTTGTGACAGGATGAAACAACATCTACACAGTTGGATTTTAGTCTTACCCACTTAAGAGGGCGCTCTCGAAGGAATTTGTCACTTTCCGATTTCCGCCGGCTGAATGATACCTCCACGAGTCACAGGGTAGAGTCTTCGGCCTCACACATTGCCATATTTCACCAGTCGCTGCATCCTTATACTCACAAATATCTTTTCCTGAGACCTTCAGATTACACTCTGTAACTTCACTGACGCTGAGAGACTTAAAGTATCCATTAAAATAAACCTGTGAGATGGAAACACAATATTTTGGTGCCTATTTTTCTTGGTGTTCCATAATAAGTGAAATCTCTGTGCCTGTGATGAAAGTGCAAAATAAAATAAAATGATTATTAAATAATATCACAAAGGGGCTAAAATAAACTTTATTTATTTTGACATTTTGTAGAAACAGCGTGAAAGAAATGGAAACACTATAATAACATATGTATAACAAAAGATATGTTTTCTTAAATACATTTGGATATTTGGAAAATGTTGAAGTTAAATGTGTGTTATGTGTTGAAGGGACACTACATATTATGACCATTTAATCTTATCTGAGTGGTCCCACTGCTGTGAGCCCCCTGCTCCCTCTCCCACTTCTGAAAGGGCTCAGAGGGCTGATTCAGCCATCTAGATGCAGAGGCTTAGCCCCGCCCAGACTTTCAGCTCAGTGAGCTCTCATCTCTGATTTCCTGGACTTGGGGTACTTTGGATACCAACCCCATCCAATGGGATCAAAGCCTTCTATCACTGAGAGCCACTGGATTGGTTGGCGTGTCCAGCCCCCCATGGTCACATGACATGCTGAGCTGGAAGCATGTCATATCCTAAAGAGATCGGAGGGAGATAAAAACTGAATCCAGGAAACTTTAACGGAAACTAAAGTGACAAAATGGGAAGGGGGCATGTGGAGGGGGTCAGGCGGTGTTAATGTTTAAACCCTCTATTTCCTATCCCCCCTGTTTTAACCCTATAATACACCTTTAATAATCACTTTACATTTTACACGTAGCAGAGTCTTACGGGGGGGGGGTGTTCATAGTGCACTGTCTAAAGCAGAAATCTCAAACTCTGGGACCCAAATATTGCTGAAATGCAACACCCATGATTGACTGTCAACATCTAGGGGTCCAGAGTTTGAAGGCTTCAGACTCCTCTGGCTTGTATAGGGAGCTGGTAATTCTGTCTCTTTGGACCATCAGGGAATCAGAGATCCCCTATTTGTATTTCACATTGTGCATCTGGAGAGCCTTGCTGATCCCAACAATTGGTGACAGGTGGTCAGGGCCAGGAATGGTAGATCCTGATATAGTGCTATGTTGGGCTTCTGAAACTCAAACGAGGAGTGGTGTATGCGATGGACATCAGTGGGGCCCACACCGATGCATCCCAAGTAACTGCAAATAAATCCCTTGATGCCATCTGTGGAGCTTTAATGGCCATATGGATCTTAACAACTGATCCGAGGTGCGCACGGCTGCCGTAGCATCTGGGATAATATGTGCAGTATTCACATACTACCGCAGATTATCTTGTGGGACCGATTCAAAGATCCCTCGCAGCTGAATTGCTTGCTGCTTATGGCCCGTCTCCAGTGACATCAAAACCCTCGACAAGTCATGCACCTGGTCCCACAGTGAGATGTTATGGACATCTGTTGTATTTGCTGAGTAGGAATTAAATATTAAATAAGTGAGATGATTCCCTGATTTTTTAAAGATTTGTCATTAAGGACAAAAAAATGAATTGTGACCACACCTTCATATGAGCTATGGGATCTGCACAAAGTGGGCGTGGTCACCTGAGCAGTTCCTTTGTTACTGAATAAATGACAATTTCTATTGATTTCTTTATACCCTTCAATAACATAGTTTATTGACCTGTGATTCAGAAATATTTAATTATTTCCATGTATTTTATGGTGAGTTATTTTAGGTGTAGTAAGGGAAAGTTTTATTTACACTCTTATCAGATCTATTGTGCTATTATATGCCAGAATCACGTGTTAAATAAATGGAAAATATGAAAGAAGAAGTTATAAGTGTTAAAGGCATGGAAAGCTGAGGAAGTTTGAAAACCAGAAGAAGAGAACAATCTAGACCAGTGGTTCTCAACCTGTGGACCCTCAGGACCCACAGTTGTCTTTGGTCATTAAGTTGCAACCCAAACATAATTGAATTTCTGAAACATTACAATTTATTCCACAAAACAACATGTGCAATATTCTACAATGTTTGCACTTTTTAAACAATTTTGTAAAGAAACAGAGATTCTTTCCAAAATAGATAGTGCAGTAATCACAGCACTAGTGAAAACGAAAGCAAAAACCCAATAAAATAAACTGTAATTGAAGTAAAATAAATTTATTAGAGTTTATGGGAAAACTGGGGATGCTTCTTGCTCTTAATAAGTGTCTCAAAGTCTGGGGTGACGGTAGACAAAGCAACTCTAATTTAAGTCACTACTGAATGAATTATAAAAACCAAACTCACCTGCTCCGCGCTCCCCACTGTCCGTCTCTGCCATTTCGTGCATTATTTCTTCACAGCAGCAGCTTGCCCTCTCTAAGCCTTCGCAATTTGCATAGCTGAACGTTACACTAATCGCATAAACTCAAGCTGGCCAAGAGATTGAGAAGTCTGCAACGTCTGGCACTGCCTACTTCCCGAATCTACGCTCTTCAGTGCCTCAGAGAGACACTGAGAGCAATGGAATAGCTTGGACCAATGGGAAAGCATCATTGGTGAGGAAGGCAGAGGTAGCCGCACCGCCTTGGACCTGCTGCTGCAGGTAAGATGCATCAGCAGGTCCCAGGCATGAGAGGCCTGGGGAACTTGCTCCGCGACCCAGTCGGCCCCTGGTCGCGACCCACCACTTGAGAAACACTGATCTAGATTGAATTTAAGCAGGCATGGGATAGGCATAAGGCTATCCTAAACAAAAGATAAATCCAGGTAAAGTATCCATGTAATTGGGCAGACTAGATGGGCCAAAAGGTTCTTATCTGCCGACATTTTTCTATGTTCTATGTTTCTAGACCAAATAGCCGATTTGGAAAGTGAGATAAATGGGAAAAAATTTCTGGTTTGGCTATTTTGACCTAGAATTTTCACTTCTCCAGTCATTCTCCTGGTTTTCACCTCTCTGAATAACCCTGTTAGTAATTGAAGGTGAGTTACAAGTGATTGCTTACGATAAAAAAAAGATAAAGAAAGAAAAAAAAACTTTTTATAAAACGAAACAAAAAGGAGAATGTGATAGTATTTATAGCCTTTTCCTCCTCCCTTTAGCTTTGAAAGATTCGTTTCTCCTGAGTTGGATGTACATACCCTCAAATTAAAGCTGTCAGTCTGCAGTTAAAGCACATTGTGTTTGTTTCATTCCAACTCCATTGTGGTGGTGTATAGAGCCAAAGAAGTTAGAATTGTGTCGATGTCCCAATATTTCTGGACCTGACTGTATATTGCACCATAATTGTGTCTTGTTATATTTTCCATGCAATTGTGAGATCCAATGACCCCTTAAAGCACTCTTGCGCCGTGTCAGGTTTATGTTTCTGTTCTCTTCCTCTGCTGGTTCTCCTGGTTTTCACCTTTCTCTAAATAACCCTGACAGTATTTTTAAATATGTACACAGGAAAATTTAGAAGATACATTGATTTTTAATATAAGAAAGGCCCTTGATGTCTTATGACATATCTAAGTTAAATGGATATAATAAATAAAATTAAAATTAACCAGTTGGTTAAAACAGTCCCATAAATAAATAGTTTTAATTTAATGTTACAATTATAATTACTAAACTCTTAATATGAATCAGATGTAAATGATTGCAGGAGAAGCTTCATTTGGTAAAATTATCAGATGCCAGGAGCGGACTGACCCATCGGGCACTCCGGCACTGCCTGAGGGTCCGCGGGTTGGCAGGTGCCCAGTTTTGGGGTGTATTGACAGCAGTGGCGTAACAGCTGGGGCAGCCACGGGCGCAGGGGGCACCGGCCGCCGGTTATTTTGCCACTGCATGTGATGTGTCTCTCCGCTGGCTGCTGTCACTCTGATCTATAACCCTGTGCGCTTGCGCTGGGCACAGCGTGATCATGGAAGACAGCTTGTGGTGGCTGTCCAATAGAGTGTGAGAGGAGTGAGGATAACCCCACCCCCTCAGCATGACAGCCACCGTTTGCTGTCTTCCATGATCACGCTGCGCCCAGCGCAAGCGTGCAGCGTGATAGATCAGAGTGACATCGGATGGGGGAACACCCCCCCCTCATCCCTGCACCCACGGCTGCTGCAACGGCTGCCCCAGTTGTTACTCCACTGCCGCCAATGCACCCCAAAACCAGGTCCCTGAAGAGAGGTATGAGGAAAGGAGGTACTTGGGGGGCCTGGGGGCTATACATTATTAAATGGGGGGCCTGGCCGCCTGGGGCTATAAATAAATACATGGGGGCTATAAATTAATACATGGGGGCCTGGCTGCCTGGGGACTATAAATTAATACATGGGGGCCCTGGCCGCCTAGGGACTATAAATTAATACATGGGGGCCTGGCTCTGTGATACGCTCATACACACTGCACATTACTGTGAGTTTTATTGCTGTGGATTCTGTGATACACTCATACACACTGCACATTACTGTGAGTTTTATTGCTGTGGATTCTGTGATACACTCATACACACTGCACATTACTGTAAGTTTATTGCTGTGGAGCTCTGTGATACGCTCAAGGGGAAATGTTAGTAAAAGCCGATTGTTGACCATTCACTCTGGATAAAGATCACGATCTGAGACTCAGAGACATTATTTTTCTTCAGTTTCCTGGACAAGTATGAGAAAGAGTTGGATTTGGGAAAATGAGAATGCATTTCATGAGAGTGTGTGTGAATGCAGGTGTGTATGAGTTTTGTGGCGGGAAACTGAACATAAGAAAACACTAGATCTGAATCATGTTGATTATTAGATAGATAAACCTTTAAATTCATCTAAGGTATTATATTATATATCGTTCCTGCTCCTGCCTAGCCTGCACTTCCACTCCACCTTTCTTGATTCCTTTCCTCCATTCCCCTCCCGTGAGTAGTTATTAGACTCTTTTTCTCTCCCTCTGGGCATCTAGAATGACCTATGGGTATAAAGTGATAAAACTATGGACCAGTAACAATGCTTTGTTTTGTCTTATCCTTTTGAGTGAAAACAATTGTGTGTGTGTGTGTGTGATCAAAGAGCGATCTGCTAAATAACAATTTCCCTGTTCTATACATATAAAAGGTTATCGAAATATACCATTTAATTAATAAGCCCTTTTCCTATATAAATGTAACTGTAGAATACTTGCTGTGGAAAGTCTCAGGAATGTGGAATGATATGACTTAGAAAGTTCCTCTCTTCCCCCTTCCCCTTCCTCTGAGCATACTATGTCTGGGCATAAAGAGTGTTTTTGTCTATTCCTAAAAGTTAAATGTAAACCATATATGGTTAAGTGCAACTATGTAAATGATCAATGACGTGGAAAATGTATCTGTGCCTTTTTTAAATCTGATGTGATCTGTTTCATGATTGGCTATTGTTCCACACCCTTGTGTTTTATACAATAGCCTAATAAGTGAAAAGAGCTGAGAGCAGTTTTACTCTGCACATTGTGTGGGTGTCTTATTGCTGTCCTGTTAGCTAACGTAAGTGTTGCATTCTGCTGTGCTGCGCCACGTCTTACATGATGGACAAAAGAGAATACAGAAATCTTCTAAATTGCATGTCTTAGTAAATATTGTTAATAATTTATCTCATATTCATAAGTATACTTTAATGTAGGGACACGTGGAAAAATCTGAATGAAACCCAGCTTAAAAAAAAAATTGAATTTTTTTCAAATAGACACGCTTAATAGCAAGAATCAATAAGATGCTGACCGAAAATATGCCTTTTTTGAGGGTTTTACTGACGAGCTCCTTTTTTAGATGAGTATCTTTTTTTTTGAGAAAGTATTTTAGCAGGAAGTATACATTGAGATTTCTCTTGTTTTCAAGTATGTCCTGGGTGGCGAGTATGTACCGTTAGGTGTCTTGCCCAAGGATACTTACTGGAGAGCTGCTCTTGCTAGGATCGAACCCATGTCCCCACAGGCTCTCTCCATGCAGAGCAGTGATCTTACCTCTACTCCACCCAGCTGGTACTTTATCAATTATCATTTAATTTCACCCAACTAAATTAAATCAAGCCCTTTGTTAATACTTATAGGTTAAACTTTGCTTCTGATGATAACAAAGTATATTACCCATAAAATTTTTCATCCTAATATCTTCTCAATAAAAAAAATTTGCATGTCTCAATAAAAAAATCTGCTCACCTTTTCTGGGTATTTGTCTCTTTTGTCTTTCAACACCGCGATGGCTTCAATGGAGTGAATGAGTCGGACGTTGACTTGGGCTTCTCCAGGCCACGGAAGGAGGAATGTGGCCAAGTAGCTTCCATTCCCATAGTCCTTTACCTGTCCAGTTACTCCTGCCTTCTTCTTTGGGGAATGGAGTTTGGCCTGGAAGAAGTCTCCTCCATAGGTCTTCAGTCGACTCATATGGTCCTTGGCCGTAATGAGAACTTCTAATGTCTCACCCACTTTGTATATGTCTCGTTTATTGAGTATATGATATTGTGTTTTTTTGGGGCTGGTGGAAGCCTCAAACTTGAACTTTTTAAGAGGAAGATCAGGCCACTGGATTAGATTCAGTAGATCAGCGTTAAAATTATGTCTGGGTGCAGCCGGTTGGTATTTTTGTCCACAGTCAGGTCTCCATACATTGTAAGAGGCCTGGGGGAAAAAAATAACATAAACATGCACTGTGTATATATAGAATTACCAAATAGACATCCATTATATATATATTACACCAGGAGGGCAGCACTCAGCCTTCACTAAGCATAGAGGGCAGGTGCTTCTCAAGACAAGAAAATACAACAAACCAGAAGGAGAGCACTCCAACGCATACTTTCAAAGACCCCAAAAGTAGCTCATACATTTAAAGATTTAATAGACTTAATTTAATAGATTCTAAGAACTCCTAACCCTTTGAAGATTTTAAATTTTTTGAACCCGTTAAAGTTTTTTTGCAAATTTTTAAGACTAATCTCTGTCAAAAAATGATGGGGATTTAGTTCACAAAATATGGCCATAAATGGCTTAAGTCTGTCACAGCGCCGATGTATCCCATTGCGATAGGTCCTACTGAAAAATACCTATTGATCGCCTTTGTGGGATTAAATCATTTACAGAGGACATAATTCTGAGGACCTGTCGCCTAGATTTATTTATGGTCAATAGAAATGTTTGAAGCAGTACTTAAGGATATGTTTTTCTCTCCCTATGAGACCAGCTGCTGGTGAACCGTCCAACAGGCTGAATGGTTCCAGATGATGCTTCGCCTGAACTTAGCTATAACCAGGTGGAGAGAAGGTATGGGAACAGACCTTTCCTATGTTTTTAGTCTGGATGTGATGGCCATGAAGGGTTCTGGAAGTAGAATGGCAGCATTCATTTCTTTCCCAGCAGTCTTTGCATCAAGGATTTTCGATAACATACAGAGCACTCCATATTAACCAGGGGCTAGTACTGACAAATATGTGTGGGAACTCTCCAATATTTCTCCTACTCAATAAACCATTGACATGATGCATTTATCCCAAAACTATATTGACCCCTCTACTCCTGAGATCGCGATAACTCAGATCTTCAATGGTACCATAAGGTGCCTGAAACCGAGTTATCTCGATCTGCAGCTTAGCAGTGCAAAAGCAAATAACATTCATTGCACACTAATTTTATTTGCTTTTAGGCTCCTGAAGGTGCCCTCGAAGTTTTAGTGCCGTAGGAATAATGCCCAAGTTGCTAAATCTGTTTAAAGTCAGCTGGGGAATGTCCATTATCAGGCGTTCACTAGGGATGAGCCGAAAACTCCCGTGTTCGGTTCGCATTCGAACTCGAACAATTTAAAGAGTTCGAGTTCGAACGTGAACACGAACCGAACTCAATGCAAGTCAATGGGACTCGAAAGTTTGAATTTTAGAGTGCCCTCCCAGAGGGCATATATGCAAGATATTTGCCATAAAAGGTGTATGGGGGTCCGGGTAGTGCCCTGGGGGACAGGAAACAAGGAAAAAAAGTTTTAAAAAAAAGTTTTTAAAGGAACAGTGAGTTTTCCATGAAATAAAGGTTAAGAATAAAAACGAAAAATTCCTTCAAATATCGTGCCTAGGAGGTCCCCATAACCTGCCCGTGAAGTGGCGGATATTTAGGATGTATAGAAACATTTAAAAAGAAAAAAATGACATTTCAAATGACGGTAAATGGTTTTCCTTTAATCTATTCATAAACAACTGCTTGGGGAGGCAGTCTGTATGAAAAGAGAGACATTTTAGGACACACAGAACAAGTTTAGTGATTTTTTGGCTAAATTATGGTGAAACTAATGCAGGCTTTGGATGAAAGTAACAATAGGTGCTTTAAAATTGGGACTTTAGTGTCGGCAACAGTGCCGTCACACCGTAATCCCTCTGTGGTATTGTGGAAGAGTGCAGGCAGGCGCGGATTAAGATCTCTATGGGCCTGGAGCTGAATATTTTTGGCTTTTTATGTAATTTAGTGAAATGAAAAATATTTTTGGTTATTTAATAGCACAGATACAGGTATATCTAAACAGGCAGATACTGTGTGATTAAATGATTAGAATATGAATGAAAAATTAAAGAGTGTAATTCCACCCCCCCCCCATTTTATCATCCAAACCTTTGTGGTTATATATTCTATAGGGCATTCTTGTTAAAACAAAAGTGAAATGGGGACCTCTTACTGCATTTGTCTGGGGAGATATACAATTTTAACAAAAAAAAAATGAAATATTTCCCTTGTGTTTTGGAATTTTTTTATTTTTTTTTACGAATAATTTGACCATGTATAAAACACTGACCTTGCTCCCAGCATGGGAAATTTGAAGGTGAGTAATAGCAGTGGTATTGCTCATTTTATACGTGACAAATGAACAATGCCA
Source organism: Leptobrachium leishanense (assembly GCA_009667805.1). Lineage (NCBI taxonomy): Eukaryota > Metazoa > Chordata > Amphibia > Anura > Megophryidae > Leptobrachium > Leptobrachium leishanense. The sequence continues at coordinate 41,262 of RXON01000615.1, forward strand.
TCGCTTTGGAACTAAAAATAAATAAATAAAAATGTATTATCTTTTAGATTTTACATGATCAGGTTTGGTATTAATGCAAAGGCCAGACTCTGCCCTGTCCAATGACACCTCACTTGACCTTGTGAGGTGTTAAGATTAGTGACGCAGGGGTCCAAAGGTCCCCGCAGTGCTCTTCGCTGTAGTGCGGTGGTTTAGGTTTTTGATGTAACAATTTGTAACAATGGATTCTACCATCCAGAGAAATGTGATGGTTAGTTAGTGCAGCATCATTGTTTACTTTAGAATTGAAAAGTGAAAAAATTACTGTTGGAAAGAAAAAAAAAGTTAATATTTATTATTTTATTTATGCTACTTAAAACCTGGTCATGTTTGGTATCATTGGAAAGGCCATGCTCTGACCTTTCCAGTAATACCTCATTTGACCCTGTAGCTTCTATGAAGTTGGAGATAACTATGTCTGCATTTGGACACATGTATCTTTCCTCTGGGCCTATTCTGAGGCATGGGCCTGGAGCTGCTGCTCCATCTGCCCCTATGTTAATCCGGCCCTGAGTGCAGGGTTGGACCCTGCGGTTCAATATTAAAATGATATGAATCTGGTATAGGCGTCAGTGGCAGTGCACCCAATTATTGTGCCTTTGGTGGCAGCAAGTGCCTTCACACCGTAACCCCTCTGAGGTATTGTGGAAGAGTGCAGTGGTGGAGGTTTTGGTAATGCAGAAGAGATCCCCGATCCATTCAGTTACATCAGCAGTTATAACAAACCGGGTCAGCAATGTTTAGGCACTTGTACTGCGCTACTGTATATGGTGAGAATCGGCGCACACCAGTAGCAACAGGAAGCAAACAGAACAGACAGGGAATACACAGAGAGAATAGTCAAATGGCTGGCAAAGTCAGCAACAGATCGGGTCCTCAGAACAAGCAGGGTCAGTAACAAGTATACAAACTGATTCGGTAAGCTAGTGATGCGGGAATAAAGGCTGAGACACACTGAGCGTGTAGTGACACAGAGCGTAGCGAAGCAAAGAGAAGCAAACATTTTGCAGGCTTGACTTCACTCCGCTCCGCTCCGCCTCACAGCGTGTCTACACTACATTACATTTGCTTCTCACCGCACTGTACAGGAATCCACTAACTAAATTAAAATGTACACACAAAACCGTTTTATTTTCACAAAGCACATGTTATATAGGCAAAAAAAGTTTCTACTGAATAAAATACATCAAAAATTACTGTTAATTTAATAGGAATAGTATAAAAATATAAAAAAAGGTAACCCCCTGATCATATATTATAGGGACACAGAGCGCCGTGTATAGAGTAGGGATGCATTGATACCACACACAGACATATATGTATATATCAACACGCAGACCTATATATACATATATATCAACACGCAGATATATATATACACCCACCCACAGGCCTCAGACCATATATACACATACGCACATGGGGGTGGCATGTGGACAATCTCAACTAAATGCCCCCCCCCATTTGGCTGATCCCTCCAGAAGAAATGTTGAACCCGACAGAGCAGAGAATATATATATTATTCTCTGCTCTATCGGGTTCAACATTTCTTCTGGAGGGATCAACCAAATGGGGGGGGGGGGAATTAGTTGCCAAAATGTGTGTGTAATACAAGTCTGGATATATATATTTATAAGAATATAGATATATCTTATCTACCTTTACCTTCCCCTATAAATTTGCTAAAAGTACACACACAAAAAAACCCACTGCCTGAGACCCCGCACAGCCCACATGCCACCCCCTCTACCTGGCTAAATGTATCTAATATATATAATTAAATACATTCAGCCAGGTAGAGAAAGAAAAAAAGGTTTTATTTTACGTTCCCGGGGACATTTAAAAATGTCCTCGGATTTTATTTTTTTTAGAAATGTGTCGCCTTACCTTAGACTGGTGGCCAGTGGGGGCTCCTTGATCCTGGTTGTGGGGGGGTCTGCCGTGGCCGCAGGTGCAGTGGCTCCCTCCCTGCGCTGCCTGTCTCTGCCACATGCATCCGGGTGGCTAGCCCGCACAGTCGCAGCTCTGTCATCGCATGCTCCTTTAAGGGGATCCTTGGGAGGCCCCTGCAGGCTGCCTCTACACAGTGCCTGATTAGAGGGCCGTGTCTGCCTGATGTTTTAGTAAGAAGAATGTTTTATCCCATAGGCTTCAATGTTAAAAATATTCCCGTTTTAATTCAATATCTAATAAACTGTTGCTTATAATATTCTGCAGTAAAGAGTCTCTTTATTTCTAGATTTGTTAGTATTTTTTAAGCATTTTCTATACATTTTTTTTTTTAAAAAATCGAACTTTTGGTGAACGTCCCAAAAAGTTCGATGTTTGCGAACTGTTGAACGGCCGATGTTCGATGAGAACTTCAAACAGATCGAACTGGACAGCTCATCCCTAGCGTCCACCAGCCGATGCACAGAGCCTTGAACTACACTACAGTAACTTCAATTGGCCAATAGATGGAGCTTTCCCTGGTTCCTGGCTGTGATTTTTTTGGTAGTGAAGGGGCTAAACATAAAACCAGGTTTAGGATTAAACCTAGTATTATGCTAAAAAATGGATAAGGGAATCCCTATGAAAATCATAATAAATGTCATGTATTTCTAGTGAGTTAATAAGGAAACATTTGAAAAGAACCTAACAGTAGGGATGAGCCGAACACTCCCCGAGTTAGAAACATAGAAACATAGAAAAATGTCGGCAGATAAGAACCTTTCGGCCCATCTAGTCTGCCCAATTACATGGATACTTTACCTGGATTTATCTTTTGTTTAGGATAGCCTTATGCCTATCCCATGCTTGCTTAAATTCAATTACTGTTTTAGCCTCTACCACTTCAACTGGAAGACTGTTCCATGTATCCACCACCCTCTCAGTAAAATAATGCTTCCTGATGTTACTTTTAAACCTTTGCCCCTCTAATCTAAGACTATGTCCTCTTGTTTTGCTATTTTGTTTCCTTTTAAATATACTCCCTTCCTCTACCTTGTGGATTCCCTTTACGTATTTAAATGTTTCTATCATATCTCCTCTGTCTCGTCTTTTTTCCAAGCTGTACATGTTAAGATCATTAAGCCTTTCCTGGTAACTTTTCTCCTTCAAGCCGTACACCATTTTAGTAGCCCTTCTCTGAACTCTCTCTAAGATGTCTATATCCTTCTGGAGATACGGTCTCCAGTACTGCACACAGTACTCCACCGAAGCCGAACCCGAACTCGAACTCAATACAAGTCAATGGGGCTGAAAATTCGGTTTTTAGAGTGCCCTCCAAGAGGTCATATATGCTAGATATTTGCCATAAAAGGTGTATGGGGGTCTGGGTAGTGCCCTGGGGGACAGGAAACAAGGACAAAAAGTTTAAAAAAAAAGGGACAGTGAGTTTTCCATGAAATAAGGGTTAAAAATAAAAACGAAAAATTCCTTCAAATATCGTGCCTAGGAGGTCCCCATAACCTGCCCATGAAGTGGCGGATTTCTAGGATGTATAGAAATATGTAAAAACAAAAAAATGACATTTCAAATGACGGTAAATGCTTTTCCTTTAATCTATCCATAAACAACTGCTTGGGGCGGCAGTCTGTATGAAAAGAGGAGACATTTTCAGACACGCAGAAAAAGTTTACTGATTTTTTGGCGGTGAAAAGCAGGAGAATGAATGGAGAATGGAAAATTCTAGACCAAATAGCCGATTTGGAAAGTGAGAAAAATGGGAGAATTTTTCTGGTTTGGCTATTTTGACCTAGAATTTTCTCTTCAGGCATTCTCCTGAGTTTCACCTTTCTCTGAATAACCCTGTCAGGGTTATTCAGAGAGCGGTGAAGAGCAGGAGAATGACTGGAGAATGGAAAATTCTAGGTCAAAATAGCCGAACCAGAAAAATTCTCCCAGTTAGGCTAGGGTCAGACTAGCGAATTTTTAACATGCGTTTAGGCGCACTTAATCACGGCCACACTAGCAGCAAATGATGGGCAATGACAGCCAATATACGAAGTACGGTCGCACGAAAGTCCGGCTGCGCAGCGCAAGTGGAAAATGAACGCATTTTTCGAGAACGCAGAACCGCTAGTACGGACGTACAGAGTGCGCTGCGTCCACTAGCGGCATGTGTGCATGGCCTTTCCAAGGATACCAAACATGAGCATGAAAAATGTTTTAAAAAAATAATAAAAAATAAAAAAATATTTAAAAAAAATAATAAAAAAAAAATAAACAAGTTATTTTTTTTGTTTTTTGTTTTGTTAATGCAGCAATATTGTTCCATTTCAATTATAATGTGAACAATAATGGTGCACCAACGATTTTTGTATGCGGTGCGTTTGTTAAAAAAAGCGAAATTTTCCCCAAAAAAAATGTAACGAGACCCCATTTCTAATTTTTTTAACAAGCGCACCCCATACAAAATATAACCGCAAACGATCGCATGTTAAAATGTGAAAAAAATCATATATAATATACAGACATGACATAACGTATACATATAATAATGACATATTATGAATCTGCCAAGTCTGCCGGAAAGAACGATATATAATATGTCTGGGTCATATATCAAAATATGGCTACAAAACGCGGTTAAACATGATGAGCGAAAGCGGTAAAAATGACCTCAGCACAGTGGTGTGAAAAGCCTCAGCAGCGAAAGGGTTAAATGCAGCATATTAGGATGTTTTAGGGAAATTAATTCTCAAATCTCAATCAGAAGCAGACACCACCCCACCCTCAGTATAGTGTACAATGTATCAAATTGATTACCAGACTAAAAACACCTGGTGTTATGCCCATTTGTGAACAGAGGTCATTTAGAGTTGATAATCTTTCCACGTACACATTAGTTTTTAATTCAATATCTAATAAACCGTTGCTTATAATATTCTGCAGTAAAGATCCTCTTTATTTCTAGATTTTTTAGTATTTTTTTAAGCATTTTCTATAATTTTTTCAAAACTTCTTTTTTTTTTTCGAACTCGAACCGAACACACCCAAAAAGTTCGAAATTCGCGAACTTTCGAACTGCCAAAGTTCGGGTCGAACTCCGAACCGTCCGAACCCGAACAGCTCATCCCTACTAATAGCAGCAGCACAGTTTGTGAGCTAAAAGGGAGCTTGGTTCTGTAACGTTGGGGGCTTCCAGCCCTACCTGTGTGCTTGAGGACAGCAAGTCTGATGCTGCTCGCTGACCACTGCCTGGTTTAAATGGAGACAGGCAGGGAGGTGATTGCATGAGGTGTGGCTTGAGTGGGGGGCGTGGTCTGGTGAAGGTCTTTAAAAACCCTCAGTATAGTTTCAGAAGTTGCCAGATCGTGGTTATCCATACCTGAGCTCCTTGTACCTGACTGCTAAATTGATTTAACCCGTTATTGACCTCTGCTTGTGTTCTGACCATTCTGCCTTCTGTTGCCCTAGACTATTTTCTTGTACTACGCTACTGCTCTGATACCGACCCGGCTATTCCATTTGACCATTCTGAACTCTGTATTCCTGATTCTGGCTTGGCTGACTCCTCTCCGTATTGTTAACCCTTTTCTGTCTAGCTAGTTTACCTGGCCAATTCTAAGGACCAGACAGATAGGGATCATTCACAGCTACACTGTTGGTAGCTTCTGAGTTTTGTGGAGTGTTGGGGGTTAAGTACTGCGTGGTGGGATCTGGGAACCGTGACATTACGATCTGGCCAATATGGATCCCGCAGATTTAACACAGCACTTGGCTACCTTTGTATCCAGACAGGATGAGCAGGATCATAGGATGGATCAGTTTGCCATTGCCTTACAAACTATCCTGAATCGTACTGCACACCTGGAACCAGTTGGGGTTGCACCCCCGCCTGCTATACCTGTGCCCCCTGTCGTTCAGACATCCCAGGTACACATGACCGCTCCTATGAGGTTTGACGGTACTCCCTCTGAGTGCCGGGGATTTTTGGTCCATGTGGATATTCATTTTAAATTAAATCCACAAATGTTTTTCTCTGACATTGCCAAAGTGGGGTTTATTATTAACCATCTGTCTGGCAGAGCGTTGACATGGGCGACTCCTTTATGGGAGGCAGAAAGACCTATTGTACGGGATTATAAAGAATTCATAGCCGAGTTACAACGTACATTTAATCCTACCAGAAAGGCCACGATAGCCGGCAAATCCTTGTTCCGCATACGTTAAGGGAACAGGACTGTGTCTGATTATGCCATAGAATTTTAAAACCTTAGTTTCTGATGTGAACTGGACAAATGAGACACTGGTTCTGGCGTTTATGGAGGGGTTATCAGAGTCGTTGATGCATGAATTAGCTCCACGTAAACTACCTGAGGTATTGTGTGAACTCATTGATTACTGTATAGATCTGGATAATCAGATAGGGATAGAAGGACTCCAAGAGAGAGACCCAAGAGACCGTTACCTAGGTTGGCCCCTGTCTTTCAAGCACCACCCAGAGAGTTATCTCCTCCCTCAGAGCCTATGCAACTAGGCCGTACTAGGCTTACAGAGGAGGAGAGAACAAGGCGTTTTCGTGAGGGATTGTGCCTGTATTGTGGTTTGGAGGGACATGTACGATTTCAATGTCCTACTCGCCCTAAGATGCATGATAAGCCGGAAAACTACCGCACCTAAGGCAGCTGAGGAGACAGGCCTTGGGTGTGACATGCATGTCTCCTATCATAGACACTAAACTTATGTTACCAGTATCCTTGGCTTTGGAGACCAAGACCACACATAATACCGCTTTTGTGGATTCTGGGGCTGCTGGTAACTTTATTGATGTTAACTACGCTTCTTCCATTTCTCTACCTCTGGTTGTAAGAGAGACACCCTTAGCCGTTGAAGCCATAGATGGCAGGCCGTTATCCTGCCCTAGGATTACTCACGATACGATTACAGTAGTTCTTACTACTGGTCTCTTGCATAAAGAAAAGATCATATTCCAAGTTATCAACTCACCTTCCAATCCTGTTGTACTTGGTTTCCCCTGGTTGGTGGAACACAATCCCGTTATTGATTGGGTTAAAGGAGAGATACTGTCTTGGAGTTCTGCATGTTTTGGGACTTGTTTAATACCCATTCATCATGTCGGTGCCCTGAACACACCCACAGCCCCTCCATTGTCTACTGAAGTTCCTGAACAATATGCAGACCTCAGGGCTGTATTTGATAAAAGAGAGGCAGACAAACTACCTCCACATAGACCATATGATTGTGCTATTGATATTCATCCAGGTACCATGCCTCCCCGAGGCAAAGTATACCCTCTTTCCATAAAGGAGAACCAAATTATGGAGGAGTATATCAAGGAGAATTTGGAGAGAGGTTTTATCCGACGTTCCTCTTCTCCAGCAGGGGCTGGATTCTTTTTTGTGTCGAAAAAAGAGGGAGATCTACGGCCGTGTATTGATTATAGGGGGCTTAACAAGATCACCATTAAGAACGTGTACCCTATCCCTCTCATATCGGAACTGTTCGACAGGTTAAGGGGTTCAGCAGTATACACTAAACTTGATTAAGAGGAGCTTACAATTTGATACGCATAAAAGAGGGGCATGAGTGGAGAACAGCATTTAACACCAGGAGTGGGCATTATGAATACTTGGTCATGCCTTTCGGTCTTTGTAATGCTCCAGCGGTATTCCAGGATTTTATTAATGATGTGCTCAGAGATTTCTTGCAAACCTTTGTTATAGTATACCTAGACGATATATTGATTTACTCTCCCGATCTGAAAACCCACCATGCACATGTCAGACAGGTATTAGCTAAATTACTGGACAATGGTCTTTATTGCAAACTAGAGAAGTGTTTATTCGACATTACTACTGTGAAATTCCTTGGGTATATTATCACTCCAGAGGGTTTTGAGATGGATCCTTCTAAACTCACGGCCATCTCAGAATGGCCTCTTCCTCAAGGTCTCAAAGCCATACAGAGGTTTCTGGGGTTTTCTAACTATTATAGGAGATTTATCAAGAATTATTCCGCTATAGCCTCTCCTATCATTAATATGACACGTAAAGGTCTGAAGTACCAGATCTGGTCTTCTCAATCTAAACAAGCATTCGAAGCCCTCAAACAGGCTTTTACTTCCGCTCCCGTGTTACGGCATCCTGATCCAGGATTCCGTTTATTCTTGAGGTTGATGCTTCTGAGATAGGCATTGGGGCTGTCCTGTCTCAAGGAGAATCTCCAGGGAAACCACTACATCTTGTGGGTTCTTTTCAAGAAAATTATCACCAGCAGAACGCAATTATGATATTGGCAACAGAGAATTGCTTGCTATTGTGTCTGCCCTGTCAGAGTGGAGACATTTGTTGGAAGGTACTCTTGATCCTTTGTTGATAATCACTGATCATAAGAACCTTACGTACATCGGGGATGCTAAACGGTTGAACTCGAGACAGGCCAGGTGGTCATTGCTACTGTCCCGGTTTAATTTTGTATTGACTTACAGACCAGGTGACCGCAATGTAAAGGCTGATGCCTTATCTCGTCAATATGACCCATATGAATCTAATACACAAGACCACAATCCTATAGTTCCTCCTGAACGTATTGTGTCTTCCACAGTCTTGTCTGTCTCCTCGCCTTTCTGGAACGTCTCCAGGCAGCTCAAGTGGGGGCTCCACCTGACAAGCCTCCAGATATGTTGTTTGTACCTGAAAAGGAAAGACAAGAATTACTCATAATGTTTCATGATTCTAAACCAGCAGGTCATCCTGGTATTACTAAGACTCTTACCAGTATTTCCAGACAGTTCTGGTGGCCACCATGCGACAGGACGTACGCCTGTTTGTTTTGGCTTGTCAAATCTGTGCCAGAAGCAAAACCAGTAAAAACTTGCCTGTCGGTCTATTGCAGCCTTTACCCGCCTAAGAGGCCTTGGTCTCATCTATCTATGGATTTTATTGTGGACTTGCCGAAGTCCAAAGGTCATACTGTGGTTCTGACAGTTGTAGACCGCTTCTCCAAAATGGCTCATTTTGTCCCTTTACCTAAGCTTCCTACAGCCAAAGAACTGGCGGTTGTCTTTGCTAGAGAGATTGTACGAATACATGGGGTTCCGTCTGAAATAGTCTCTGACAGAGGAGCTCAGTTCGTCTCTCGTTTCTGGAGGGTTTTCTGTGCGGAGATGGGGGTGCGATTGGCCTTCTCTTCAGCATACCATCCACAAACCAATGGGGCAGCAGAGAGGGCAAATCAGGGTCTCGAGCAGTACATACGTTGCTTTCCACACAACAACAAGACAATTGGTCGGAGTTGTTGCCCTGGGCTGAGTATGCACGTAATAACGCCGTTAATGAGACCACTGGCCACTCTCCTTTTTCTGCTATCTATGGTTTTTTCCCTCCGGCTCTACCGCTTCAGTTTAATGAACAGGCCATCCCGGCTCTCGATGACCATCTCACTCAACTACAAGAGATTTGGAGACAGATTCGTGTAAATATGGAGCGCAATGTTGTGGTCCAGAAACGCAAGGCTGACAGGCATAGGTTACAAGCTCCCTCCTATAACGTGGGGGATAGAGTTTGGTTGTCCACTAGGAACGTGAAGTTGCGGGTGCCTTCTATGAAAATGGCACCTCGGTTTATAGGTCCATATAAGATCATTCGCCGCATTAATCCTGTGGCTTATGCTCTTGCCCTTCCTAAACATCTTCGCATGCACACGTCTTCCACACCTCCCTACTGAAACCTTTGTTGTGTAACAGGTACACGCGGGTCGTTCCTCCTCTCCACCTGTTCAGGTTGATGGTGAATCAGAGTATGAGGTTAGGAGGGTTTTGGATTCTAGGTTGTGCAGGGGTGTTCTGCAGTACTTGGTCGATTGGGTGGGCTATGGCCCGGAAGACCGGTCCTGGATTCCAGCTTCCGACATGTCTGCCTCTAGGTTGGTCAGGGCGTTCCATGCCTCGCACCGATCGCCCTGGTGGTCGTATTGCCGCTCGTCCTGTTGGTCGTCCGGTGGCCTCCCATGGAGAGGGGGGTACTGTAACGTTGGGGGCTTCCAGCCCTACCTGTGTGCTTGAGGACAGCAAGTCTGATGCTGCTCGCTGACCACTGCCTGGTTTAAATGGAGACAGGCAGGGAGGTGATTGCATGAGGTGTGGCTTGAGTGTGGGGGCGTGGTCTGGTGAAGGTCTTTAAAAACCCTCAGTATAGTTTCAGAAGTTGCCAGATCGTGGTTATCCATACCTGAGCTCCTTGTACCTGACTGCTAAATTGATTTAACCTGTTATTGACCTCTGCTTGTGTTCTGACCATTCTGCCTTCTGTTGCCCTAGACTATTTTTTGTACTACGCTACTGCTCTGATACCGACCCGGCTATTCATTTGACCATTCTGAACTCTGTATTCCTGATTCTGGCTTGGCTGACTCCTCTCCGTATTGTTAACCCTTTTCTGTCTAGCTAGTTTACCTGGCCAATTCTAAGGACCAGACAGATAGGGATCATTCACAGCTACACTGTTGGTAGCTTCTGAGTTTTGTGGAGTGTTGGGGGTTAAGTACTGCGTGGTGGGATCTGGGAACCGTGACAGGTTCCTTCTGAGACGATAGTGCATCCTCTATGTTCCCATGCATTCAAGCTCGATTTGACCCCTGATATTAATAAATTTTTAAAGATTTTAAAAACACCTAACGTAGATATAACTTGTGTAAATGTGGGTACAATCTGGTCACTTGGTACAAAAATTCTCTTGTGATTTCTGGCAGACCAAGAGTTAAATAGGCAACCTATAACGAGGAGGGATGTAAGACCAAGGAGGGTGGTCAGCCCTCAACCGCTCAACATGCATAATATAAAATAACAATAGCCGCACACGATCTAAACATGCATTTTTCAAAAGTACGTGTTATGGTCAGTGCGGCCGGGTAAACGGAAACAGCCTGTATGGATGAAACACTCAACACAATTCAGGAATGTCCACAGCAGCAATATCAAAATTCAGGGGATTTATTTCAGCGTGCAGGAAGTTACAGCAGGAATCCAGATTATGCGGATTATACAAAGTAAACATACGTGTGCCGGCAGGAAAATTACCTTTATGGGAAATACGATGGGAATCACAGGAATGAAGGATCTGGCAGGGAAAGGGAAAACTTGACAGGACAAAATAAATGAGGAGGCAAGAGGCACGACTGCGATTTCATGGTGGGTATCCCTTAAATTCAGGCAACCCTAATGTAGACAATATTAATATTTGGGACTCGCCAGCGGGATTTTATTATACAGTTCAGTAAAAAGGTTAACTGTATTAAAGTTGGACAAAAGAAAAAGGGAAAGTGGAAAAACTTAATAGTATTGTACCAAATGTATTGGCACCCGCAAGGGATTAACTCTTAGCTATAAAAAGAAAAGAAAACTCAGCAAAGGGTGCTAAGGCTACACAATTTAGGTACCTAAATTACAAGCAGTGGAAAATAGATAGGATGTGGTAAATCTTGCAGTGGTATTCCAAAAAAATAATTCTCCCACTTAGGGGTGCTTCCATTATGAGAGTATTAAATCATTGTCCAATAATTCATATACTCTTATTATTAATCACAGAAGGTATTTATTGCCACTGGTGGGTGCAAGTAAGTGTCTGTAGGGTATTAGTCATTGTAGTTAATCACACATAAAGTATACATGTTCCCTATAAATTGACCAGACCAAAATTAGCATTAAAGCTCACCATTAACACATTATTGTGTAAGGACAAAATCAAATGACACGCTGACCACAGTCACTTCTCTCAAAAATCTAGGTATGTGGTTAGACCCAAATCTATCCTTTGGCCCCCACATCGAAAAACTCTCATCTACCCAAACTAGGAGCCCTGTACAGAAACAAATCCTGCCTGAGCCCCGGTAAGAAAGCAGATTGTGCAACAAATGCTTATGCCGGCTATTGAATATGGAGATGTAGTATATGCAATGCCCCGCAAACGCACCTTCATAAACTTACTACATTGTATAACTCATTCTGCCACTTTGTGCTACAATGTAACCACATGACCCACCATTGTGACATGAACTGGCTGTCACTGGAATCTAGATGCACCCTACACCTTTCCAACCTGGTGTTTAAGAGCATTTCTGGGAAGCTACCACCCTACCTGAATAGGCTGCTTCCCCCAGCAGTTCCCTCATCCTATAACCTCCGATCCAGGACCTGCACCTTACTTACAATACCACAATACAAAAAGAAAGTGGCTCAATCCTCATTTTCCTAAAGAGCACCGCAGTTATGGTATAATCTCCCAGACACCATCAAATCTTCCCCCAGGCTAAAGTCACTTAAGAGCTCCCTATTAACATACCTCAGTACAGAATGCACCTGTAAACATGTAACATAGTGACTATATACAGAATGCGCCTGTAAACATGTAACACAGTGACTATATACAGAATGCGCCTGTGAACATGTAACATAGTGACTATATACAGAATGTGCCTGTAAACATGTAACACAGTGACTATATACAGAATGCACCTGTAAACATGTAACACAGTGACTATATACAGAATGCACCTGTAAACATGTAACATAATGACTTTATTTCCTACATATTTATTTTCTTTGTTAATCTGTATATTTGAGTTTTGTTTTTAATATCTTGCATTTATAACTTTGTATTTATGTAACAACTGCAAAATTTCAATGTTCTTGAACCCAGGACATATTATAAATGAGAGAAATCTCAATGTATCCTTCCTGCTAAAATACTTTACAATTAAATTAATTAATTAAGAAAAAAACCTCAAAGAAGATAGAACAGTATTACTGACAAGTTGTATTTTATAGCTCTAAAGATAGTTCACACTGCCTGCAATAATATATCACTCCTAAAAGTGAACGATCATGACATTTATAGTTTCTCCCTCTTTAACCCTTTCGCTGCTGAGGCTTTTCCCGCCCCTGTGCTGAGGTCATTTTTACTTGTTTTGCGCATCATGTTTAAACGTGTTTTGAAGGCTTATTTTAGTATATGACCAGACATATTATATATCGTTCTTTCCGTCAGACTCAGTAGATTCATAATATGTCATTATTATATGTATACGTTATGTCATGTCTGTATATTATAACAAAAAATGCAATAAAATATGTATTTTCAATAATTTACAACGTGTAAAGTGTTTTTTTCACATTTTAACATGCGAGCAATTGCGGTTATATTTTGTATGGGGTGCGCTTGTTAAAAAAATTAGAGATGGGGTCTCGTTACATTTTATTTTGGGGAAAATGACACTATTTTTAACAAACGCACCGCATACAAAAATTGTTAGTGCAGCATCATTGTTCACATTATAATTGAAATGGGAACAATATTGCTGCATTAACAAACCCAAAAAAATAAAAAAAAAGTGTTTATTTTTTATTTTTATTTTTTATTTTTTTTTATTTATTATTTTCATTTTTTTTTTTAACAAAATTTTACACTTTCATGTTTGGTATCGTTGGAACGGCCATGCTCTGGCTGATCCAACCATACCAAAATTTAACCCCTAACTGCCACGGATCGGGAGATAGGGAGTTCACAGCGCCGATTCGCGATCCAGCTCCCCAGGGGTTAATGCCAGGCATCATTTGGAAGGGCAGGCTGTGCCCTTCCAAATGATGCCTGGGTTAAGCCCGCAGAGCCACCGATCGGGAGGGAGAGAGGTCCGAAGGACCTCCCCCCCTCCCTTTCAGGCGCCTCCTCCGCACATGCGGGGGGGCGCCTGAATTAGGTGTCATCGCGCCCCCGCGATGACACCTAATTCTGGCGGCTGGTGGTCCGGATGCCGGGCTGACATCCAGGACGTCAGCCCGCACCGGAGGGGCCAGCGATCGGCCGGAACCCGGCCGAACGCTGACCCCAATGTGAGGACGCGCTCAGCGCGTCCTCAGCACACCAGCGGGAATGCTGAGGACGCGCTGAGCGCGTCCTTAGCATTCAAGTGGTTAATAGATTCCTCAGAGTTAGAGGTTATGCGCATTACCTCTAGCTCTGAGGAATCTATTAAAGAAATACTGAATCCTGAACCTCAGAAAAGACAACAAAAAAACAAAGTATAATTTCTCGTCCCTCCAGTCTGCTGCCTCCAGCAGTCCAGGTCTTCTAGATAACCTATCCATTATTACATCCTTATAGGAAAGATACTGTGAGGCAGTGTGATAATATATATACACAATAGTTTGTTTGAACAAAGCTTAACCACTTGAATGCTAAGGACGCGCTCAGCGCGTCCTCAGCATTCCCGCTGGTGTGCTGAGGACGCGCTGAGCGCGTCCTCACATTGGGGTCAGCGTTCGGCCGGGTTCCGGCCGATCGCTGGCCCCTCCGGTGCGGGCTGACATCCTGGATGTCAGCCCGGCATCCGGACCACCAGCCGCCAGAATTAGGTGTCATCGCGGGGGCGCGATGACACCTAATTCAGGCGCCCCCCTGCATGTGCGGAGGAGGCGCCTGAAAGGGAGGGGGGGAGGTCCTTCGGACCTCTCTCCCTCCCGATCGGTGGCTCTGCGGGGCTTAACCCAGGCATCATTTGGAAGGGCACAGCCTGCCCTTCCAAATGATGCCTGGCATTAACCCCTGGGGAGCTGGATCGCGAATCGGCGCTGAAAAGCGCCGGTTCGCGATCCTTTCCGGAGCTGGCCGACATCTTGGATGTCGGCCAAGCCTCCGGGAACTCCCCCAGAGGACTGGCGTCATCGTGCGTAGCACGATGACGCCAGTCCTAGAGTTAACCCCTAACTGCCACCAACTGTGGAGATAGGGAGTTCCAATGAACTCCCTATCTCCCGATCCGTGGCAGTTAGGGGTTAAATTTTGGTATGGTTGGATCGGCCAGAGCATGGCCGTTCCAACGATACCAAACATGAAAGTGTAAAATTTTGTAAAAAAAAATGAAAAATAAAAATAAAAAAAAATAAAAAATAATAAATAAATAAAAAAATAAACACTTTTTTTTTTTTTTTTTGGGTTTGTTAATGCAGCAATATTGTTCCCATTTCAATTATAATGTGAACAATGATGCTGCACTAACGATTTTTGTATGCGGTGCGTTTGTTAAAAATAGTGTCATTTTCCCCAAAAAGAAATGTAACGAGACCCCATCTCTAATTTTTTTAACAAGCGCACCCCATACAAAATATAACCGCGATTGCTCGCATGTTAAAATGTGAAAAAAACACTTTACACGTTGTAAATTATTGAAAATACATATTTTATTGCATTTTTTGTTATAATATACAGACATGACATAACGTATACATATAATAATGACATATTATGAATCTACTGAGTCTGACGGAAAGAACGATATATAATATGTCTGGTCATATACTAAAATAAGCCTTCAAAACACGTTTAAACATGATGCGCAAAACAGGTAAAAATGACCTCAGCACAGGGGCGGGAAAAGCCTCAGCAGCGAAAGGGTTAAAGTTCAATTGACATATTTGCACAACTTTGACGTAAAATGTAGTTAACGATTACTGCAAAATTGCACTTACTTAAAGGAAGAGAGAAATACTTTATGAACAACTTTTATGGACATATATAAATATACAGCCGCAACCATTCAACCTCCATTCCTGGGATACTGTCATGGTAACGCCTGTACAATGGACTAAATTTATGGTTGGTTTGGGTATAGTTTTTCTTTGTTTGTAGTTCCCACCGAGGTGTCTCAGTCAAAGGTTTCAATGTAGTCCACAGTAATGTATTGAGGGGGGAAACCAGGAGGGTGTCTGCCTCGAGCGCCACATCAGGAGGGGTGGCAGCCAATGTTAATTTTGACAGAAAATTTTAATTTAGTGTAGCGCTGTATTTAAACTCTTACTGTGGCAGTACCTATTTTTGGCCACTGGAGGGAGACAAGCGCGATCAGAGACACTGAACAGTGGGACTACATTTCCCGGCGTGCTTTGCAAACAGACAGGAAGTGGGTGGGACACAGACGCTGTACATCCTGAGCCTCGTGGAGAACGCGCCAGGGAGTGCAAGAAAGAGGACGCAGTGCTGCAGAGCTGAACCGTGACCAGGCCGGAGCGAGAGTGTGGCCTATCAGGAATCGAGTGGGGGTTATCCTGCCTTGACAGAAGGAGTCTTACCCACCAGCCATCACCACCAAGTGTTTATCCAGACAAGCTGAGGACCCCGAGTGAGGAGTACCGCGAGTCCAACGGATGGGAGAGCAGGCGGTAGCTGGACCAGTCCGGGCCGGAACACAGAGAGCCTGAATATCGATCCAATAGCGGGTATCCCAGCGCGGAGACAAGCGGAGAGACGTCCTGGGTCAGCGGAGCCTTGGTGATCAGCGGATGGGTGAGAGGCCGCCAAGGCCGTTTCTACAAAGCTCAAGCACGCTGTTGTTTATTTCTGAAACCCACAGGGCCCCAACTTGACTAGTCGAAGACATCGCTTAAAAGATTCACTGGCCAGTTGAATAGTACCCGAGTCCCCTAACACACACATACACTCACAAATCGGGACTTAACCTGTTCGGGACTCACTCCCTAAGATCCGAAAAAGGGGAAAAGATTTGCATCTACTTTTGTTTTCCGCTGCGCGTTTCTCGTAATTACGAAATATTGTATTTTCTGCTAGGTCGTGTATTTTTCCAGGAATACGAAGCCTCGCATTTCTTTTTCCCACTGCACGTTTACCGCAATACGAAATACTGTAAATATATCTAAAACACCGTGTATTATTATATGCCTTTTACTTCAGTAAATTATATAAATTATAAAATCCACAACGGTGCCGGTGCTGGAGTATATTTATTCCCTAGTGCGGGGAGACTGACCCGTGGTTCATTTTCAGCGGCTCCTCCGGGAGTGAGCGCTACATTAGTTTTAGTCACAGTCTTCTCACTAAAATATTTTAGTCGTCTGAATTGTTTCAGTTTTAGTCGACTAAGGCCCATGTCAGATGAACGCAGTCATCACGTTCGTGTCGCCGCACAGTTTAACGTCCATCGTAGCATTGATTTGTGATCAATAGAGACCAACACACGAAGTACGCGCGCACCGAAGTGCACACACACCACGCAGGTGGCAACGGATGGCATTTAGGCCTCGATGTAAAGGCGCTACGACGGATGCCCAGAGTGAGACGCGTCCACGTAGCAGCCTGTGTGCGTGATGACACGACGTCAGACGCGGCGCATTTGCGACGTCCATTACATTGACGCTCAGACATTTTTTTTGGTCTGACTGACTGTACCTGTCTTTTAATTATAATTAATTTTGCTTCTCATATTTCCCTCTTTTTTCTACATCCTTCAAAAAAACGGACCATGTGGTGTCTACAGTAACTTCCATCAGTACGACTGTCCGTTATGCACGCACGCAGAGTGCACTCTGACTGCATTTGTCTGACATTAGCCCTAATGTCACAAGATTTTGGTCGACAAAACCTAGAGTAGATTTAATGAACTAAAATCTAACGGGTTTAGAGTGTATTATTCATTATTTAAGCATCTCCGTAGAAGTTCCGCACTCATTATATACTCCCGGAATAACATTTTACCTGAATATAGAAATTTCATAATTTCTCTCTTACTCGAGATTATTCCTGATTGGATCTCTTCCCAAATAGCCCCTCCCTAGCATTTTAGTCTATGTTTTATTAGTTGACTAAAATGTCAGTGGATTTTCATTCTAGTTTTAGTCATAAGTTAGATTTTATTTCAGTTTAGTCACAAAATAATTTTTGGCTCTATGCCATAGTTGTAATGTAGCGTCTCAATATATAAGCGTTACCGATAGGAAAACTGAGTTTAGCGCATGGCATTCATATTACATTCCTGACACTAAACTGGGGTGAAACCAGATAGCGCCACAAAGCTCGCGTGAGCTTAAAGTACTTAGCCATCCTATTCCTAGCATGGGAGAGGGCAATCATTAATTCAATAGGTGAGCTACACTATATTGCCAAACGTATTCGCTCACCCATCCAAATAATCAGAATCAGGTGTACCAATCACTTCTAAGGAGAGGCAGAGAAATGGTGGGTTTTATTTATACACGCACCAAACACTTCCCATTTGGGATTAAAAACAAAAACCTGGAAAGAGGAACAGCAGCAAAATGACAAACTGGAGTTACAAGCATAATATACATACAGAAAAAATGACGTCGCATAGAAACGAGTGCAGATGACACTTTTTTCCCTTGTTATGTTTTATACATTAACTGGGCTGTTACTCCTGGTTGTTGCAGCCGCTCCGGTGAGTATGGGCGCGACGCCATTTTTTCCTTATGTATGTTATGCTTGTAACTCCAGTTCGTCGTTTTGCTGCTGTTCCTCTTTCCATGCTTTTGTTTTTAATTCCAAATGGGAAGTGTTTGGTGCGTGTATAAATAAAACCCACCATTACTCTGCCTCTCCTTAGCTGAAAAGCAGCAGGAGGGGCTTGGAGCTGCTCAGTAGAGCGGCTTTTTGGTTACATTGGTTAGGTACTCACTCTATAAAGAGGTGCCTTGAAGTAGCGAGTGAGCTTACGTTGTAATGGCCATTGAAACAAACAAAAACCTCAGTGTTTTGTTGCACATGGAATACATAGAAACGAGCGCAGATGACACTTTTTTCAAACGATCTGGCACTGCTTAGAAGGAACTGTTGGTTTTCAAAAGACCTTCACCAGACTGCGCCCCCCCTCTCAAGCCGCGCCTCATGCAGCCACCTTCCTGCCTGTTTCAATTTAAACCGGGCGTTGGTAAGCGAGCAGCATCAGACATGCTGCCGTCAAGCACACCAGAGAGGCTGGAAGCCCCCAACGTTAAACCCTCTACTAAATACGATGCAAACCTCTCATCTTCCGTTGAGAGGAATGGCCAGATCCGCCACTTCTTGTCGCCGGGAACAGAGTGAGACTGGGAACAAATAGTTCCCAGTCTCCCTCCACAATCACTCTGAGTCACTGTGCGATCTCTCAAGAGTGAGATTGACGAGGGCTCGTGACCAAAATTGGAGTCCAAAAATGACCGCCAGGAGTGACAAACCATGATGGCCAGACTTGCCGACGGCCATGTTTGTTATGGTCTCTGGTGTCTATATATATATGTGAGAATCACGTCCATACTGTAAATTAATTTTTCATTTAACTTGTATAGGGCCCAATAATTTGCACCTGTGATTAGAAGAACGAGTTGTTCCGAAATCCCTTAACACCGTTAACAAAAAACACAAATAAATCTCTTGCTGACCTCTCGTCACCCGATGTAGGGGGTGGCACGACCCACCGCTTCTTTTCGTCGCGAGCAGTGGGACTCTGGCATCAAAGATTTCTCAGTGTCCCTCCGCGTTTCACCCATGGCTCCTGTGCGATCCTTTGAATGCAAGCTCGCTGCTGGGACTTGCTGGGTTCCATGGAGTCCAATACCTGTGGTGGTGTCAGGCTGCACCTCTGCTTCGTTACTACTAATGCTACTACTACTAATAAAGCAGCTGCTGCGGAAAACCTGCGGCAAAGAGGGAGATGGTACATAGACTCAGCTTGTGCCAATTTTTCCCACCATCTCCTTTTACCAAGAACTGTGAAATGTGGCGCTACATCTTTGTAACGTGTAACACCAGGAAGAGACGCAGATTCCTCAAGCTCCTCTTTAACGAGATGTTTTATGAGTTAGACTTTGTAACTATATTCCTAAGGAGCATTTTATTATATTGTTTATAATGCAAACACGCCAGCAACAAGAGTGAAACGGTGCAGCTTTTAAACAGAACTGCGACATAAGGGGCTATTAAGAGAGCACCGAAATTTCAGTGCTTTCTCGTTTGGCGCACTTCGGCGATTTCAGTTTCCAGACCCTGGCGTGAGTTCAGCAATCACCACAGGGTCCCCGAAGTGCGCTGAAAGGGAACTGCCGAACCCTGCCGAAGACAGCAGACGATCCGCCGAACGCCGCCGAACTGATTGCTGCATGCCGCCGATCATCCGCCGAACTAGCAAACAAAAAAAACAGAATTCTGCAATTTTAAAAAAGGCATTTAAAACAAAAAAATGCATGAAAATAATAGTATAGGAACTCTATACTCTAAAAAATACTAAAACAGTCTGTTACAGAATAATAAAAAAACGCATTAAAAAGGTGGAAATCAAAAGTTTTGTCGTAAAAATAGAGAAAAAACCTGCCGAAGCTCTGAAAATCAGGACATTTCACTGCTGTTCGGTGTCTATGAATAGATTAACCATTGCTTCTGTATGGGGGATTTCACTGACACTGAATTTGTATTAGGCGAATTGCCAGCAAATACGATGCCTGTTTGACAGCAGTGAAATCCCCCATAGAGAAGCAATGGTTAAGCTATTCACAGACACCAAACAGCAGAGAAATGTCAGTGAAATGCCCTGATGTTCGGTGGTTTCATCAGGCAAATCCCATAGGCTTCAATGTTTTTTGTTTTTTTTGTGAAAGGATTTTACCACGAAGGATACATTGAGATTTCTCTCGTTTTCAAGTATGTCCTGGGTGGCGAGTATGTACCGTTGGGTGTCTTGCCAAGGACACTTACTGGAGAGATTGCTCACTGGGATTGAACCCATGACTCCACAGGCTCTCTCCATGCAGAGCAGTGACATTACCTCTACTCCACCCAGCCGGTACTATGTTAAAAATATTCCTGTTTTTATTCAATATCTAATAAACTGTTTATTCTTTTAATCTACAGCAAAAAGTCTCGGTATTTTTCTAAGATTTTTTAGACATTTTTCTGGATTTTTTCAGCATTTTTTTTTCTGGTTTTTTTCCCTGTAACAGACCTTTTTATTATTGTTCATAGGACTTTCTATTTTTATTCCAGACATTTTCGTCCAGTAGTTGTTTTTGCAAACAGTGGTTAAAATTTTGAAAGTTTTAATAGTTTTTTGTTGTTGTTTTTTTTTACCCCATTCGTCAGCTTGTCCTCTTTTGGCTAGGGTCAGACTAACGCATTTTTCACGTGCGTTTAGCCGCAGGAAATTACGGCCGTGCTAGCAGCAAATGACTTCCAATGCCGGGGAACATACGACGAACGGCCGCACAAAAGTTCGTCCGTGCAACGCAAGTGTTCAACGAACGCATTTTTTCGAGAATGTCAAACCGCTACTACTGACGTACAGAGTGCGCTGCGTCCGCTAGAGGCGTGTGTGCGTGAGTGGGAGACGTCAGACGCTGCTAATGTCCGGCTAACATAACGTCCAGACACAAAAAGTGTTTTATTGATGATCCGTACAAAATCACGGACGAAAATGCGCATCGTATGACCGCTATCGCGTATTCCGTGAAAAAATACGTCCATTCGTTCGAACGCACTTTTTTCACGGACAACGCGAAAAATGCGTTCGTCTGACCCTAGCCTTATCCGGCAGCTCGTTGGCGCATTGTTAGGTGGATCGTTGGCTTGCAAATTGGCATCAGCGAATTCCACCGAACTGAAGAAAAAAGCCAAAACGGAAGCGTCCTAGTCTCCTGATGGGATTTCAAATCAATAAAAATAATAAAAAATGCCCTTTAAAAAATAATAAAAAGGTCTGTTACAAAGTAAAGACTTTAAAAAAAATTATAGACTTTAAAACAAATAAAAATGAACAATGTCTTTTAAAAAAGATAAAAATGAAGTGGGGTTTTGCAAAAAATAAAAAGAATAAATGGTCTTTAAAAAAAAATTATTAAAAAGATGGGTTACATTGAAACCTATGGGATTTGCCTGTTTAAATCTGTCAAATTGAAATACAAAAAATCAGGTAATTTCGGATGAATTTCTTTGAATTCAACATTCTGTGATAGAAGACACAATAGTCTTCTACGGGTCAAATTCGGTGCAGCAGAATTGCAGTGAATTACACCATATTTCGCTGTCAGGTCACCTGTATTTGGTGAATTGACAGTTTAGGGAATAGACTAAATGGCCCGAAGAGGCACCAAATGGTTAAATTCACCCTGCAATTTTGGGCCAATTTGCAGGTTAGTGAATAACCCCCTAATAGTTCTCCATTTAAATGTGGACTTGCTGCACTTACCCCAATCAGGAAAACGATTGCACAGAACACAATCGCATAAATTCTGCTCCTCCAAGTCATTGTTCCAACGTCTCGTCTGCTGACACCCTGTACCTTTGAGTTATAGATAAAGGTGAGCAAAGAGATAATCGTATCAGCTCCACCTGCTCCAGGAATCCTAACGTCACAGCAGCACACAATACACTGGTGATCTCATATGACACACGCTAATTCCGTGTGCCATTACATGTAACAGCAGCACTGCTCTAATGAAATAACGGCCGAGCTTCATACCGATATCTGTTTATTTTCTCTCGCTTTCAGCAGACGCCGTGAAAAGTACAAGAAATAAAGACATAACATTCAAATGCGCAGTGAACGTGTCCTCTCCACAGAAATACCACAAATCCTATAATATCCCTATTAGCGCATCGCTTTCAGGTTACTTTATTTATATAGCGCCAACATATTCTGCAGCGCTGAACAATGGGCATGATATAGACAGGGTTCCAATACATTGAACAACATTCGATAAACTGATACATGAGGAAACGAGGGCCCTATTCCCCTGGGAACTCACAATCTAGAAGGGTTGAGGGTGGAAACAAGAGGAGAGGACTGCAAGGTGAGAGAGATGGACTGCAAGGTGAGAGTGATGGACTGCAAGGTGAGAGTGATGGACTGCAAGGTGAGAGAGTTGGACTGCAAGGTGAGAGAGATGGACTGCAAGGTGAGAGAGATGGACTGCAAGGTGAGAGAGATGGACCGCAAGGTGAGAGAGATGGACTGCAAGGTGAGAGAGATGGACTGCAAGGTGAGAGAGATGGACTGCAAGGTGAGAGAGATGGACTGCAAGGTGAGAGAGATGGACCGCAAGGTGAGAGAGATGGACTGCAAGGTGAGAGAGATGGACTGCAAGGTGGAGTGATGGACTGCAAGGTGAGAGTGATGGACTGCAAGGTGGGAGTGATGGACTGCAAGGTGAGAGTGATGGACTGCAAGGTGAGAGTGATGGACTGGTTGAGGCAATGATGTGTATTATTGAGTTGGGTGGCAGACTTCCCTGTATAGGAATGTCTTATACGAGAGGGAGAGCTGTAGATAGTAGAGGGGTTGGTGGTACAGAGGCAGGAGTTCCATTTTGGGATGAATGCAGACTAAAAGAGTAGAAGAGGCAAGGAGCGCATTGTGCAGCAGTATGTGAACCTTGCACTTCCCTAATTCCAGCATAGGGGAGGGGGAGCTGGTTGCCATAAAAACACTGCAGAGCTTGCATGGGAGAGACCAGAAGCCTGGGATTAGTAAGGGTAATTAGAGAGAAGTGGAGACAGCTGGAAAGGATTCCTGAAATTAGAGACCGGTCCTGGGTGGGGCTGATCAGTGTGGAAGTGAAGTTTGGTCTATGTGTTTCTGTGTGAAAAGGAAATTAGTACAGGTAAGGCTGGGGTCAGACGAACGCAGTGTTAACGTCCGTGTTGCCGCACATAAGTACGTCCGTGATACTATACAATTGTGTTAAATGGAGCCCCACACACGAAGTACGTCCGCACAGAAGTGCGGGGGCTGACGGATGCTGCAAACGGACGCAGGTTAGGCAAGAACGTAATACTGCTAGAACGGACGTACGGAGTGCGCCACGTCCACAACGTCCGCATAGCTTTGTGTGTGAGTGATGCAACAAGGTCAGACGGACTGCATTTATACGTCCAGCATTTTTGACGGACAGAATGTTTTTTCATTGTAATTTATTTTCCCTGCTACATCAGTCAAAAAATACGTCAGTGAAAAAAAACGGACTGTGTGGCCACTACCTTGTCATCAGTCATCTGACCATAGCCTTAGTGTAAGGGCCCCAAAATTGCCCTGAAAAGTGAATCCCCTCATACGGTGCAATTTCGTGGCAATTCGGCTATTCAGAAAGCCGGCAATTCCCTAAATATTGGTGAATTGCCACAGAAATATGGTGCTGTTTGGCGACAGTGGAATCCCCATAGAGAAGCAATGGTTAATCTATTCTGAGACACCGAACAGCAGAGAAATGTCAGTGAAATGCCCTGATTTTCGGCGGTTTCATTCGTCAGATTTAATCAGGCGAATCCCATAGGCTTCAATGTTAAAAATATTCCCATTTTAATCCAATATCTAATAAACCGTTTATTCTTTTCGTTTGCAGCAAAAAGTCTCTTTATTTATTTTTTAGGATTTTTTAGGCATTTTTCGGCGATTCTGTTTCTATTATTTTTTTTTGTAGCAGACCTTTTATTATTATTCATAGGACCAGGTATATTATTTCCAGACATTTTCATGCAGTACTTTTTTTGGAAACGCCTTTTAAAAGTGGCGGTTGCATTTTTTTACCCCAATCGGCAGCTTTTCGGCTTTTTCCAGTGGCTGGTCAGCGCTCTGTTCGGTTGTCGACTTCTTTCGAATCAATATGTTTTTTCTGCTGAGATTTTTGTGATCGATTTGGCGGTGTTGTGTCAGTTTTTTGATTCGTTCGGTGGGTTGATTTGCCCCAATTCAGGGATCCTGCAGTGAATGCTGAATACACCGCAGGGTCGACGAATCAAATGCCCTATGCCCTATGCCCTATGCGAATTGTATATGGCGCATGTACCATATGTGGTGTCATCCATTCTACCATACTGGAGATGTGTACAAAAACTGAATATGAATCCACACAGGACAGTTTCATCAAGATCAACTGCGCTAGTGAGATTGAAAAATCCAGGAGGTATATAGATACCTGTCTGGGGTGGAATGCTCCCCATATGACATATTGAGTTTCTAGCGTAGATAGTCAGGATGGAGCAAGATAGTATGTTGGTTTCTAGTTCAGGTGTTCAAGATGGAACAATCACAATGGATCATGTTGGGTCCAAAATGGGGTAGTACCAATGAGACAAGTTGCATTTGTATGGTTACTTCAATGGTTAGGGTTACTATTTCTGCTTGTTTTGTCATTAGGGTTAAGGTTAGGCATACATTTGTGTTTTGGGTTAGTATTTATACATTTGTTATCATTAGGGTTATGGTTACTATTTCTAATAGTTTTATTACTAGGGTTAGGGTTATTATTTTTCTTGTTTTATCACTAGAGTTAGGGTTACTGTTTCTACGTTTATGGATAGGGTTGCTGTTTCTACATGTTTTATCAGTAGGGTTAGGGTTACTGTTTCTACTTCTTTTATGGATATGGTTACTGTTTCTACTTGTCTTATCGTTAGGGTTACTGTTTCTATTTGTCTTATCATTAGGATTAGGGTTACTGTTTCTACTTCTTTTATGGATAGGGTTACTGTTTCTACTGGTCTTATCATTAGTGTTAGGGTTACTGTTTCTACTTGTCTTATTAGGGTTAGGGTTACTGTTTCTACTTGGTTTATGGATAGAGTTACTGTTTCTACTTGTCTTATCATTAGGGTTACTGTTTCTACTTGTCTTATCATTAGGGTTAGGGTTACTGTTTCTACTTGTCTTATCATTAGGGTTACTTTTTCTACTTCTTTTATGGATAGGGTTACTGTTTCTACTTGTCTTATCGTTAGGGTTACTGTTTCTATTTGTCTTTTCATTAGGATTAGGGTTACTGTTTCTACTTCTTAAATGGATAGGGTTACTGTTTCTACTTGTCTTATCATTAGGGTTACTGTTTCTACTTGTTTTACGGATAGAGTTACTGTTTCTACTTGTCTTATCATTAGGGTTAGGGTTACTGTTTCTACTTGTCTTATCATTAGGGTTAGGGTTACTGTTTCTACTTGTTTTATGGATAGAGTTACTGTTTCTACTTGTCTTATCATTAGGGTTAGGGTTACTGTTTCTACTTGTCTTATCATTAGGGTTAGGGTTACTGTTTCTACTTGTCTTATCATTAGGATTACTGTTTCTACTTGTTTTATGGATAGAGTTACTGTTTCTACTTGTCTTATCATTAGGGTTAGGGTTACTGTTTCTACTTGTCTTATCATTAGGGTCACTGTTTCTACTTGTCTTATTAGGGTTAGGATTACTGTTTCTACTTCTTTTATGGATAGGGTTACTGTTTCTGCTTGTCTTATCATTAGGGTTAGGGTTACTATTTCTACTTGGTTTACGGATAGAGTTACTGTTTCTACTTGTCTTATCATTAGGGTTACTGTTTCTACTTGTCTTATCATTAGGGTTAGGGTTACTGTTTCTACTTGTCTTATCATTAGGGTTACTTTTTCTACTTCTTTTATGGATATGGTTACTGTTTCTACTTGTCTTATCGTTAGGGTTACTGTTTCTATTTGTCTTATCATTAGGTATGGGGTTACTGTTTCTACTTCTTTTATGGATAGGGTTACTGTTTCTACTGGTCTTATCATTAGTGTTAGGGTTACTGTTTCTACTTGTCTTATTAGGGTTAGGATTACTGTTTCTACTTTTATGGATAGGGATACTGTTTCTGCTTGTCTTATCATTAGGGTTAGGGTTACTGTTTTCTTTGGTTTACGGATAGAGTTACTGTTTCTACTTGTCTTATCATTAGGGTTACTGTTTCTACTTGTCTTATCATTAGGTTAGGGTTACTGTTTCTACTTGTCTTATCATTAGGGTTACTTTTTCTACTTCTTTTATGGATAGGGTTACTGTTTCTATTTGTCTTATCATTAGGATTAGGGTTACTGTTTCTACTTCTTAAATGGATAGGGTTACTGTTTCTACTTGTCTTATGATTAGGGTTAGGGTTACTGTTTCTACTTGTTTTATGGATAGAGTTACTGTTTCTACTTGTCTTATCATTAGGGTTAGGGTTACTGTTTCTACTTGTCTTATCATTAGGGTTACGGTTTCTACTTGTCTTATGATTTTGGTTAGGGTTACTGTTTCTACTTGTCTTATTAGGGTTAGGATTACTGTTTCTACATCTTTTATGGATAGGGTTACTGTTTCTGCTTGTCTTATCATTAGGGTTAGGGTTACTGTTTCTACTTGGTTTATGGATAGAGTTACTGTTTCTACTTGTCTTATCATTAGGGTTACTGTTTGTACTTGTCTTATCATTAGGGTTAGGGTTACTGTTTCTACTTGTCTTATCATTAGGGTTACTTTTTCTACTTCTTTTATGGATAGGGTTACTGTTTCTACTTGTCTTATCATTAGGGTTAGGGTTTCTGTTTCTACTTGTTTTATGGATAGGGTTACTGTTTCTATTTGTTTTATCATTAGGATTAGGGTTACTGTTTCTACTTCTTAAATGGATAGGGTTACTGTTTCTACTTGTCTTATCATTAGGGTTAGGGTTACTGTTTCTACTTGTTTTATGGATAGAGTTACTGTTTCTACTTGTCTTATCATTAGGGTTAGGGTTACTCTTTCTACTGGTCTTATCATTAGGGTTACTGTTTCTACTTGTCTTATGATTAGGGTTAGGGTTACTGTTTCTACTTCTTTTATGGATGGGTTTACTGTTTCTACTGGTCTTATCATTAGTGTTAGGGTTACTGTTTCTACTTGTCTTATGATTAGGGTTAGGGTTACTGTTTCTACTTCTTTTATGGATGGGTTTACTGTTTCTACTGGTCTTATCATTAGGGTTAGGATTATTGTTTCTACATCTTTTATGGATAGGGTTATTGTTTCTGCTTGTCTTATCATTAGGGTTAGAGTTACTGTTTCTACTTGGTTTATGGATAGAGTTACTGTTTCTACTTGTCTTATCATTAGGGTTACTGTTTCTACTTGTCTTATCATTAGGGTTAGGGTTACTGTTTTTACTTGTCTTATCATTAGGGTTACTTTTTCTACTTCTTTTATGGATAGGGTTACTGTTTCTGCTTGTCTTATCATTAGGGTTAGGGTAACTGTTTCTACTTGGTTTATGGATAGAGTTACTGTTTCTACTTGTCTTATCATTAGGGTTACTGCTTCTACTTGTCTTATCATTAGGGTTAGGGTTTCTGTTTCTACTTGTTTTATGGATAGAGTTACTGTTTCTACTTGTCTTATCATTAGGGTTATGGTTACTGTTTCTACTTCTTTTATGGCTAAGGTTACTGTTTCTACTGGTCTTATCATTAGTGTTAGGCTTACTGTTTCTACTTGTCTTATTAGGGTTAGGATTACTGTTTCTACTTTTATGGATAGGGATACTGTTTCTGCTTGTCTTATCATTAGGGTTAGGGTTACTGTTTCTACTTGGTTTACGGATAGAGTTACTGTTTCTACTTGTCTTATCATTAGGGTTACTGTTTCTACTTGTCTTATCATTAGGGTTAGGGTTACTGTTTCTAATTGTCTTATCATTAGGGTTACTTTTTCTACTTCTTTTATGGATATGGTTACTGTTTCTACTTGTCTTATCGTTAGGGTTACTGTTTCTATTTGTCTTATCATTAGGATTACTTTTTCTACTTCTTTTATGGATAGGGTTACTGTTTCTGCTTGTCTTATCATTAGGGTTAGGGTTACTGTTTCTACTTGGTTTACGGATAGAGTTACTGTTTCTACTTGTCTTATCATTAGGGTTACTGTTTCTACTTGTCTTATCATTAGGGTTAGGGTTACTGTTTCTAATTGTCTTATCATTAGGGTTACTTTTTCTACTTCTTTTATGGATATGGTTACTGTTTCTACTTGTCTTATCATTAGGATTAGGGTTACTGTTTCTACTTCTTTTATGGATAGGGTTACTGTTTCTACTGGTCTTATCATTAGTGTTAGGGTTACTGTTTCTACTTGTCTTATTAGGGTTAGGATTACTGTTTCTACTTTTATGGATAGGGTTACTGTTTCTGCTTGTCTTATCATTAGGGTTAGGGTTACTTTTTTCTACTTGGTTTATGGATAGAGTTACTGTTTCTACTTGTCTTATCATTAGGGTTACTGTTCCTACTTGTCTTATCATTAGGGATACTTTTTCCACTTCTTTTATGGATAGGGTTACTGTTTCTATTTGTCTTATCAGGATTAGGGTTACTGTTTCTACTTCTTAAATGGATAGGGTTACTGTTTCTACTTGTCTTATGATTAGGGTTAGGGTTACTGTTTCTACTTCTTTTATGGATGGGTTACTGTTTCTACTGGTCTTATCATTAGTGTTAGGGTTACTGTTTCTACTTGTCTTGTTAGGGTTAGGATTACTGTTTCTACTTCTTTTATGGATGGGTTACTGTTTCTACTGGTCTTATCATTAGGGTTACTGTTTCTACTTGTCTTATCATTAGGGTTAGGGTTACTGTTTCTACTTGTCTTATCATTAGGATTAGGGTTACTGTTTCTACTTCTTAAATGGATAGGGTTACTGTTTCTACTTGTCTTATGATTAGGGTTAGG
Organism: Leptobrachium leishanense; assembly: GCA_009667805.1. Taxonomy (NCBI): domain Eukaryota; kingdom Metazoa; phylum Chordata; class Amphibia; order Anura; family Megophryidae; genus Leptobrachium; species Leptobrachium leishanense. The sequence continues at coordinate 70,542 of RXON01000615.1, forward strand.
GTTACTGTTTCTACTTCTTTTATGGATGGGTTACTGTTTCTACTGGTCTTATCATTAGTGTTAGGGTTACTGTTTCTACTTGTCTTATTAGGGTTAGGATTACTGTTTCTACTTCTTTTATGGATAGGGTTACGGTTTCTGCTTGTCTTATCATTAGGGTTAGGGTTACTGTTTCTACTTGGTTTACGGATAGAGTTACTGTTTCTACTTGTCTTATCATTAGGGTTACTGTTTCTACTTGTCTTATCATTAGGGTTAGGGTTACTGTTTATACTTGTCTTATCATTAGGGTTACTTTTTCTACTTCTTTTATAGATAGGGTTACTGTTTCTACTTGTCTTATCGTTAGGGTTACTGTTTCTACTTGTCTTATCATTAGGGTTAGGGTTACTGTTTCTACTTGTCTTATCATTAGGGTTACTTTTTCTACTTCTTTTATGGATAGGGTTACTGTTTCTATTTGTTTTATCATTAGGATTAGGGTTACTGTTTCTACTTCTTAAATGGATAGGGTTACTGTTTCTACTTGTCTTATCATTAGGGTTAGGGTTACTGTTTCTACTTGTTTTATGGATAGAGTTACTGTTTTTACTTGTCTTATCATTAGGGTTAGGGTTACTGTTTCTACTGGTCTTATCATTAGGGTTACTGTTTCTACTTGTCTTATGATTAGGGTTAGGGTTACTGTTTCTACTTCTTTTATGGATGGGTTTACTGTTTCTACTGGTCTTATCATTAGTGTTAGGGTTACTGTTTCTACTTGTCTTATTAGGGTTAGGATTACTGTTTCTACTTTTATGGATAGGGATACTGTTTCTGCTTGTCTTATCATTAGGGTTAGGGTTACTGTTTCTACTTGGTTTACGGATAGAGTTACTGTTTCTACTTGTCTTATCATTAGGGTTACTGTTTCTACTTGTCTTATCATTAGGGTTAGGGTTACTGTTTCTACTTGTCTTATCATTAGAGTTACTGTTTCTATTTGTCTTATCATTAGGATTACTTTTTCTACTTCTTTTATGGATAGGGTTACTGTTTCTGCTTGTCTTATCATTAGGGTTAGGGTTACTGTTTCTACTTGGTTTACGGATAGAGTTACTGTTTCTACTTGTCTTATCATTAGGGTTACTGTTTCTACTTGTCTTATCATTAGGGTTAGGGTTACTGTTTCTAATTGTCTTATCATTAGGGTTACTTTTTCTACTTCTTTTATGGATATGGTTACTGTTTCTACTTGTCTTATCGTTAGGGTTACTGTTTCTATTTGTCTTATCATTAGGATTAGGGTTACTGTTTCTACTTCTTTTATGGATAGGGTTACTGTTTCTACTGGTCTTATCATTAGTGTTAGGGTTACTGTTTCTACTTGTCTTATTAGGGTTAGGATTACTGTTTCTACTTTTATGGATAGGGTTACTGTTTCTGCTTGTCTTATCATTAGGGTTAGGATTACTTTTTTCTACTTGGTTTATGGATAGAGTTACTGTTTCTATTTGTCTTATCATTAGGGTTACTGTTTCTACTTGTCTTATCATTAGGGATACTTTTTCCACTTCTTTTATGGATAGGGTTACTGTTTCTATTTGTCTTATCAGGATTAGGGTTACTGTTTCTACTTCTTAAATGGATAGGGTTACTGTTTCTACTTGTCTTATGATTAGGGTTAGGGTTACTGTTTCTACTTCTTTTATGGATGGGTTACTGTTTCTACTGGTCTTATCATTAGTGTTAGGGTTACTGTTTCTACTTGTCTTGTTAGGGTTAGGATTACTGTTTCTACTTCTTTTATGGATGGGTTACTGTTTCTACTGGTCTTATCATTAGGGTTACTGTTTCTACTTGTCTTATCATTAGGGTTAGGGTTACTGTTTCTACTTCTTTTATGGATGGTTACTGTTTCTACTGGTCTTATCATTAGTGTTAGGGTTACTGTTTCTACTTGTCTTATTAGGGTTAGGATTACTGTTTCTACTTCTTTTATGGATAGGGTTACGGTTTCTGCTTGTCTTATCATTAGGGTTAGGGTTACTGTTTCTACTTGGTTTACGGATAGAGTTACTGTTTCTACTTGTCTTATCATTAGGGTTACTGTTTCTACTTGTCTTATCATTAGGGTTAGGGTTACTGTTTCTACTTGTCTTATCATTAGGGTTACTTTTTCTACTTCTTTTATAGATAGGGTTACTGTTTCTACTTGTCTTATCGTTAGGGTTACTGTTTCTACTTGTCTTATCATTAGGGTTAGGGTTACTGTTTCTACTTGTCTTATCGTTAGGGTTACTGTTTCTACTTGTCTTATCATTAGGATTACTGTTTCTACTTGTTTTATGGATAGAGTTACTGTTTCTACTTGTCTTATCATTAGGGTTAGGGTTACTGTTTCTACTAGTCTTATCATTAGGGTTACTGTTTCTACTTGTCTTATGATTAGGGTTAGGGTTACTGTTTCTACTTCTTTTATGGATGGGTTTACTGTTTCTACTTGTCTTATCATAAGGGTTAGGGTTACTGTTTCTACTTGTCTTATCATTTGGGTTAAGGTTACGATTTCTATTTGTTTTACTATTAGGGTAAGGGTTACTATTTCTACTTATTTTATGGTTAGGATAACGATCATGGCATTCTATATAACAAAACAATATTGCACAAACGTGGATGTACCTTTTTTTAATGTATTGCCGGATCCAGAAATTAAAGCGATTGCTGGGCAGACACCAGGAAGGGGGCAAAGTGCGCCCTGTGAATTTCACCATATGCTTACATAATATAGAGCCTAACCTTGACCGGCTCTATATGGTGGATGAGCAAAATCTTGCCTTTTATTTAGATTTGGGGGCCCACTGTACATAAGGGTCGGAAACATAGGTGTGTGCAGGGGGTGTGCCTGGTGTGCCGAGGCACACCCTAATGTTGGGTGAAGAGGTTTTTTTTCAATTACTACATTGACATTTTAAATGTTCCTTATTTGGTTCATGATGAAAAGCACATAAACCCACTATATCTCCATTACAGGCTTCTTATTGCTAACGGAAAATGTGTATTTTGAAGAAAATCTTCTAAATATAAGTTTTAAATTAATAAATGTTTTATTGGTGCACACCCTAGTGTAACGGGCTGCGCACGCCAGTGGTCGGCGACCTTAACACGCCAGATGTTTTGGAACTACATTTCCTGCAAAGCTCAGCCAACCTGATGTGAGGCTAAGTATCATGGGAAATGTAGTTCCAAAACCACTGGTGGGCCAAGGTTGCTGACTCTACTATACAACGATATTGCAGTGTTGTAGACATTTCCACTTTTTTAAGATACCACTGGACTCAAAAATTGAGTGATAGCTGTGTAGATCTCTGAACCTTGTGGGGACACTTCGAAAAACGAGAGGTCCATCGTACAAGCCCACACTGTTTCACTGAGCCAGAATTAGATCTCCAGGCTTTGATTCATAGAGCTCATGGAACTTCATATTATGTGAAGTGAAGGTGGGGTTCAGGACATTTAACCAGTTTATACACTTTGCCAACATAGGAGGGATTAGCAGTAAATATTATTACTCATCTGAGGGACTTTCTTGGCCATATTGTTAACTCGCACTGAAGCGCAAGGATGTGATTCTGTATTTTGTGATTCAGAACATCTCACACGTGTGCAAAGTAGGACAGTAGGACAGTTTTTCTTTAGTTTCGGATCATTTCGATTAAGTGATTCGGATCGATTCAGTGATTCGGATCATTTCCCTGATTCGGATCATTTCGGGTGATTTGCATCATAAAAAAGCGAAAAACCAACTGATGCGAATCACCCAAAATGATCCGAAATAGGCAAAATGATCCGAATCGCCGAATCGAATCGATCTGTAATTTCAGATGGTCGATATTTCATTTTCGGAAATGCTCCCAAATTACGAAAATGGTGAATTTCGTCCGAATTTAAATTCGGAACGAAATTATTTGCACATGTCTAGTGCAAAGTAGCTAAACATGAATATCAGGACAAACGTCGAGATTCACGCACACATAGATGATGGAAGGTATGTATTCCTGAAACAAGAAAAAATAGATTGACATCTGCTTTAATTACAGGAAGGATGCAAACAGTGAAAAAACAAAAAGGTGACATAATAGAGGCAAAAATCCAATCGATGGAGAGAACGGGCGCCAAATAGTGTAATAATTAGAGAATTCTATTTGTTAGTTTTAATCATACAAAGGAATCAGAAATAAAAATAATATTAATTATAATAAAAATACATAATTAATAAAAAAATAGAGATATTGATGGTTTCTGCAATTCCAGTGGCGTGTATACAGCGTCCCCTTCAGTTGGACGTGCTGGAAGATACCCTTTGTGTATATAAAGTATTCAGGGCAGTAAATTCCCGTGAATCATAAGCTTCCATCTTCCGTAAAGGTGTGTTAATGACGAAGGGAGGTCACCTTGATATTAGGTTTGATTGATCTACATGAAAATAGTAATAGAAAAAAAATTAGGAGTGGGAAAGTGACATCCCACACATTCACACTTCATCGCTTTATAGATATTCAGTTCTTGTGGCCCAATTATGGGCCAGATTTCGGATACAAAGTTGGGCAGAGTCCAGCGCTTCTTTCTGTCGGTAGCAGCGGTCTTTACCGGAAAATAATGATCCACAGTGCCTTAAAGACAATGAATAAAAACAGGACATGGGGTAGTATGCTCACATGGGCTGGTGTCTTAATTCAGACATCGGATGTAAAGGCGGCTGGCGGCTTATATGGGAACGCCAGATCTCCCCAAACGGTCGCTGGAGGTCCTGAGGTCTTGCTTGTACAGCAGGAGATGTTGTGGTCCTCTATGTTAGATGGACTCCTCAATAAAAAGCTGTTTCCTCAAGCCAGGCTGTTGCAAGTTATTACAGGTACCGTACCATGGGCCGTGATGTAAAAGTAGGAAAGACGTTTGCCAATAATTTTAAAAAAACTTTTATTCCTCTAAAATACAATGGGCCACATTGCATTCCTCGCGCATCGGTTTTGCACGCACGCAAATACGCATTTGCGCAAGGACAAAACCATTTGCGCAGAACGTCGTATTTCAACGTTCGCGCAAACGATGCGCGTTATCGTTTGACGCGGATGGACTTGCGTGAGCGTGTGATGAACTGCACGCGTCCTGTACTTAACATTGTGAGCGCAAATGCGTTAAGCGGATGGTATTTCCATAGATGCGCAACTTCCTACGAACGACGTTTGCGCGTATAATTTTAACGTCTTTTAAAAGCTGATGGTAACAGCAAATCTGAACGTTCTGGCCGAAACAAAATACACAGCACGAAAAAAAAAATACAGCACAGTATAGTTACACATTCTACACATACCCAAACAATAAAATTGTGAATTTGTGCGTGTTTTTATTATTGCTGCAGCATATATACTCAGATATATTTTGACAGGCGCAAAAACTTAAGTGAGTCAATTAAGGTGAATGGATGTCAATTAAGGTTCTTAATTCTGATTGGCTGAATCCGGCGAAAAAAACAGTCCGCGCACCGATTTACGTGCGCTACGTTACTGCGCGCGTAATACACTTCGTTTTGCGTGGTTTTTTTACTAACGTTACTTTTTGACGGATGAAAAAATGCATTTTGATCCGAATATCACGTTAATTTTCGCGCGATAACGCTGGACAGTGCGCGCAACAAAAATTGCGCTGCGTGAGTGCATTTGCGCAGAGAATGTAATATGGCCCAATAAGTATATATAACAATAAATAGGGTAATACACTAAAAGGCTTTTCGCGGGCGCCACCGCTTCATCAGTTAGTTCCAATACTTACTGATTTGCCTGCATACACTTACAGGGTTATCCAAAGAGATTCGAATTGCTTGAGAAAGGTAACCGAACGCTGAAAATCAGCCTTCGGTTACCTTTCCTGGCCATTCGGCTATCCAGAGAGCAGGCAATTTGCCAAATCCTGGCGAATTGCCTGCACATGCGGTGCCTGTTCGGTGCCTGTTCGAGGGCAGTGAAATCCCCATGAAAAAGCACTGATTCGGCTATTCAGAGAACACAAACCAGCAGTGAAAGGTTCCCCTAATGCCCTGCCATTCGGTGGTTTCATTCGGCAAATTTATTCAGGAGAATCCCATAGACTTCAATGTTAAAAATATTCCCGTTTTAATTCAATATCTAATAAACCGTTCATTATAAAATTCTGCAGCAAAAAGTCTCTTTATTTATAGATTTTTAGGATACTTTAAGCATTTTTCTGAATTTTTTAAAAAAAAATTAAAAGTCCGATTTTTTTTTTTTTTTTTTTCAGTTTACTTATTTTTTTTGTAACATCCCTCTTTATTATCATTCCCTGGACCTCCTGTGAAAATTTCAGACATTTTCGCTCAGTAGTTTCTTTGCAAACAGCGTTTCTTTTTCCCAGATTCATACAAATGGTTTTTCTAATTTATTCACTGCCTCCTCCACGTCACAGCTGCTTCGGCTCTGTGTGATTCGGCTCATGTTCGGCTCCTGTTCGGCTCCTGTTCGGCTTTTTCGAAGGTTAATCCAGATGTTTTTGCTTGTTTTCAGCGTGCATTCGGTTAGTGTTCGTCAGGTTTTCGGCAGCTTTTCCCTGCAATTCGGGGACCCTGTGGTGCTCGCTGAATACACCGCAGGGTCACCGAAATGCAATCGGCAAAAGGAACCGAATTGAAGAGAACGAAAAGTCACCGAACGTGCGGTGACTTTTCGAATCTCTTTGGATAACCCTGATACTGACCCATCGGCTATTTGCTATTTGCTGTTTTGCACATAGAAACATAGAAACATAGAAAAATGTCGGCAGATAAGAACCTTTCGGCCCATCTAGTCTGCCCAATTACATGGATACTTTATCTGGATTTATCTTTTGTTTAGGATAGCCTTATGCCTATCCCATGCTTGCTTAAATTCAATCACTGTTTTGGCCTCTACCACTTCTACTGGAAGACTGTTCCATGTATCCACCACCCTCTCAGTAAAATATCATTGCACATATCATTATTTTCTTGCCATTTGCATGCAATATAATTATCTATACGTTTGCACAAACTAAAGCAAATATTGTTCACTAATATTAAACACCGTTTTTTTAGTTCCATCTTGTTATTTGCACTTATCAGAATCATTTCTATTTTTTGCTGATTTGTAGAAATTGAGATCATCTTGCTATTTGCACACATCAGAATTATTTAGCTATTTTGCACAAACTAAGTTTGGTCACATTAAAACAATATACAATTTTTTTTTTTAACAACTACAGACGTATAGGAGAAATCCAAATCATCCCGCCATTTATATGAACCAGAATCATCACTTTTTCACAATTTATTTCAAAACATACAGGGTAATTCAAAGAGATTCGAAAAGTCACCGCACGTTCGGTGACTTTTCGTTCTCTTCAATTCGGTGAGATTTGGCGATCCAATTTCGGCGACCCTCCGGTGTATTCAGCAAGCACCGCAGGGCCGTCAAATCGCAGGGAAAAGCAGCCGCAAACTCGAAGAAAAGACACCGCAAAAACCCGGCGAATGCACGCCGAAAACCGCAAAAACATCTGGATTAACCCCGCCGAAGACGCCGGAAAAACCCGAGCAGGAGCCGATTACACGCAGAGCAACCGCCGGAAAAAGCAGACACCGCAGACAAAGGAGGTGAATAAATTAGGAAAACAGTTTGCTTGAATGATTGAAAAGTGAAACGCTGTTTGCAAAGAAACTACTGAGCGAAAATGTCTGAAATTTACATATGAGGTCCAGGAATGATAATAAAAAGGGCAGTTACAGAAAAAAGAAGTAAAGTTAAAACAAAAAAACAAAAAAATATGACTTTTTAAAAAAAATAGAAATCCAGAAAAATGCTTAAAATATCCTAAAAAATCTATAAATAAAGAGACTTTTTGCTGCAGAATTTTACAATGAACGGTTTATTAGATATTGAATTAAAACGGGAATATTTTTAACATTGAAGCCTATGGGATTCTCCTGAATAAACTTGCCGAATTAAACCACCGAATGGCAGGGCATTTCGGGAACCTTTCACTGCTGGTTTGTGTTCTCTGAAGCATTGCTTTTTTATGGGGATTTCACTGCCCTCGAACAGGCACCGTATGTTCAGGCAATTCGCCAGGATTTGGCGTATTGCCTGGTCTCTGGATAGCCGAATGGCCAAGAAAGGTAACCAAACGCTGATTTTCAGTGTTGGGTTACCTTTCTCCAGCAATTCGGATCTCTTTGAATAACCCTGATAGTTATTCACTGGTTCTTTGAGCATCCAGAGATAATAAAAGGCATTTTACTTACTCTCTTTACAAAAGGAACCACTAGGTGGCGCCAGAACACAATACAACCTCTTTTCCATGGGCCAGATTTCAACTGTGAAGGTAACGGTGAAACGCAGAAAGGAAAAAGCTGCCTGTACCTTTTCTTCTTTGCGGCTCGCCATTACTATCCTATTACAATTTGTCCGCTTTTCTCCCAGTCTTCTGCTGCTTCCCTTTAGGTTAATGTGTTAAGTGGTTTTGATTTTGCAGAATCACTTAACAGCAGCTTTCCCAAGTCTGAATTCATTTTTGAATGCCCTCTTCATACGAGAAGAAGGAGTTATGTTGGAATAGCTCGTTCTTCTTCTGCCAGGCAGGAAATTGAAAGCTCCGATACAAAAGTATAGGAGCTGTTACTTTACAGTAACCTGACGACCAGTGCTTGCGGCTCAGCTGTAATATCGTTAGGGGTGGTGAACTTACCAGCTGGAGTTGATGTGTCTGTTGGCTCTGGGCAATAGCCTAACGTCCAGGTTGTGATCTGGCAGTAAATTTTTTATGTTCTCCGGTTTTGTTCTGTTGCATTACGCTTTGACTGGAGTGCTTCAATATTCATTATAACTCTCTTTAAATCGTTTAATATTCCAAAACACAAGGTTTAAACTAAAAATATAGTATAAAATATTATGGCCCCTATTACAATCCTCGCGCAGCGCATTTGCGTGCACGCAAATGCGCTTTTGCGCGGGGACAAAACCATTTGCACAAAACTTCGTATTACGACGTTCGCGCAAACGATGCGCGTTAGCGTCTACCGCGATTGACCCTGTGCGAACCCAGCACGAGCGCAAGTGCGTGCGCGCATCCCATACTTACCATTGTCAGCGCGAATGCGTTCGAGCGGATGGTTTTACGATCTTTGCGCAACGTCGTACGAATGACGTTTGCGCGAAGTATCGTAACGTCTTTGAAAACCTGGTGTTAATTTACAATCTGAACGTTCTGGCCGAAACGAAATGAACCTGCCCAAAAAAAAAAAAATACAGCACAGTACAGTTACACATTCTACACATACCCAAACAATAAAAATAATAAATTGTTTAATTTTTTTATTTTTGTAGCAGCAGATATACGCAGATTGACTTTGACAGGCGCAACAACCGAAACCTAGCAAATGCTGGTTCTTAATTCTGATTGGCTGAATCCCGTGAAAAAACAGTCTGCCCACCGATTCCTGCACGCAACGGTCATTTGCGCCCGGCTTTGCACGTCGGATTTGCGCTCGAAAAAACATGAAGGCTGAAAAACTGCACTCGGATCGTAATACCGCGTTAATTTGCGCACGCTAATTTTTTTTGCGTGCGCAAAAAAATTGCGCTGCGCGAGTGCATTTGCGCGAAGATTGTAATAGGGGCCTATATATAGTATATGCACATCACAGCAATAAAATATTTAAAAAGACATTTACTTTAAACTTTAATATTATATCTATTGACAATTTTTTTTTATTAAACTCCTAAACATCGACGGTGAGGTAGCCTTGAGAAATGCACATGTTTTTGGCAAGGTTTGCATAGTCTTTCTATTTCTCTCTTCCAGTTCCTGGATGCGGACATTGATGGATCTGTACATATCCATGCCTCATCACAGCACGTCCATCCATCGAGCTCCTTGTCGACCCCAGTTAGTTCCGTTGATCACAAGATTAGCCCACTTTTTCTGACCCACGTACCAGATGAAACCCCATAGGGTTCTGTGTGGCATAGGTTCTTACATTGCGATCTTTGTGGAGTTACCTAGTATTGTTGATTGGCACCAAGTGGAGGCCTGTGACATTATAGGTTCTTTCTATTGCACCAATGTGGCCCTTGAAGAGCACTGTTCATATGTATTATAAGTCCTGTTCCATTACATTCAGTGTGAGCATGTTCTGTTCATTATAAACATAAATAACCACCATTGGGGCTACAAAAATATCCACCAGATCCATGTGATCCTACACCAGGGCAATGAATATATTTCACATTGTAAAAGTAACTTTGCCTAAAAAAAATAGTGCTTAAAATTTACTATATCTCTCCCAACTACATAAAACATTGAAAACAAGCCATCCAACCAAAGATCTCCCAAAGCCATACCAGCACCTTCCATGTGTCATATAATGCACATGTGTAGTCTGTCGAATCATGCCTATATAACCCACACAGTGTAGCAGTTATTCTCGTTATGTTGGGTTGCTTGAAATAACAATGTTAGCGCACTCTCTCCACAAATTACTTAGGACAAATATATGATAACATGAGATCCACTTCATTCCTGATGACAGGTGGTCCAGGATGAATACCATCAGGTAAGTAATGGCAGGAGGTCATGTCCCAGGCATCTAGCACAGTAACGGCCATCCCTTTGAAGGCCGCTCTCATCAAAATATCCAACTGAAGGGACAACCAGTCACTGCCATACACTGTTTTGTATCCGGTGTTGGCAGACTTGAAGAGCACGGTGGTCTGTGGGCTCCGAGTTGAGAGTGATTCAACTGCTTTACAAACCCGAACCAACCTCTGCAAATAGACAGCAAGTGGGTAGTTGGTGAAGTGGGCCCAGAGCGTTATAACCACTACAGTGTATGGTCTACCACCTATCTGAAAAATCTGCGCAGTCTTGGTGGTCCTCAAGGGCAGGCCATGAGCCCTCCAGCGCATTACTATTCCATAGTCTGGATCTACTGCCAATAAAGGTCCCGATTGGTAATTAAGATGGAGATCTATCCTCCCGAGAGCTAAAAAGGCAAAACAAAACATATGTGTTAAAATTCATATTAAAACAGTTAACCACTAATCATTGCACGTCAAGATTGTTTCCAGTTGAATCAGATGAGTTTTGTGTGAACTATAGTCCTACCATCAATCTTCCCAGCTGCGTTTCGCCAGTATAAGAGGTTTACATAACCCAGCTCAGGAATTATTTTGATCGTCCCAGTAGGCCTATGAACCATTTCAGTTTCCATTCGCCAGCAGTCTTATGATTGGTTTGCCCAACGGTCGATCCAGTTTTGTAAAAGCGGTCTTGTTCCAGCTAAGAATGCTGGTTATTTCTTAAGTTATATATTTTTTCACTTTTTATTCATTAGATGGTTTCTCATACAGGCCCAGACTGACCATCAGGAACGCTGGACATTTGCCCGGGGGGCCGGCAGCACTGGGCACAGACACATCTCGCTCCTCATTCTCTGATTGTTTTACACTACCTTCATAATACAGGTAGCATGATTTTGGGCCAGCTCTACCCAGGGAAATAAAGCCACCAGCCTGAATGCGGCACTGTTACATAGGGCCCTCGCAAAGGCAACCTGGATGTGGCTCTCCTCAAAAAAGTGTCTTGGTGGATCTACAAGCTTGGCTCATTGTTACCTAGTGGGATGAATGAAGGTTTAACCTTCACCCCTTTTCTTCATCATTAATAGTGTAGTGATCGATGCACTATCAGCAGGGTTAGATCTATATGGTTTAGGGACCATGCAGCCAGTACTACTCATAGATTAATGAATGGTACCTTCCTGAATAGTGCTGGTTATTGGGGATGGTTGCCATGATGTCCATATAGTGGGATGGTTTATAGATCTCATAGTATGACACCATTGTGATGATTAGTGTGTGTGTCAATTATACCTATGTGCTGGTAACTGCTGGGCTTCTACTGGTGGATGTGTGACCCATACGTAATGAGTTGTAATTGACAGACGTGTATACGCCCATACACATGAGCGTTGTATGTGGCCACGTCTGGTGATACTGTGATTATATGTGTGTGACATCAGCACGGACGAATCGTCCCTTGATTGGTGCTTTGGTGGATATTTATTAGGTATGTGCGTTTCGTTTCCCTTCGAATCGCAATTTCGGAGGAAATTATACCGATTCGTATTTTGGAAACACTTCCGAAATAAGTAATCGGTTTCGTCTGAAAAAGAATGAAAACGAAACGGAATATAACGAATTGATAAGCGCCTAGGAAACTGTTGGCGCTATATAAATGCTGATAATAATATTGTTTTCACAAATTGATTCGTTATACCGTTTCACTTGTTTAAAATATTCAGCACTTTATCCCTGTCCATTGGCCGTGGTGCTGAATCTGCTGTCAGCACCAAAGGCCATGGACAGCGCCATGGTGTCGTTCGGTGCGATTCGGTGGCAGTGAAATTCCCCATAGATAAGTAATGATTAATCTAGTCAGAGAACGCTGAACAGCACTGAAAAGTAACTGAAATGCCCTGATTTTCTGTGGTTTATGCAACAGGTTTAAACAGGCGAATCCCAAAGGTTTTAATGTAAAAAAAATCCCTGTTTTTTTAAAATATTTATTTAACCGTTTATTATTTTTGATTGCAGCAAAAAGCCTTTGTATTTACTGATTTTCTTGAATTATTGAAGTATTTTTTGTATTTTTCCGGTGAAATTTTTGGATTCTCAATTATTTTAAAACGACAAGGCTTTTTTACTTTGTTGAACGCATTGTTTTTTTTTCCTTCAGTCAGGATGCATTTGTGGGTGCTGTCCTTGGTGTTGAAACATATTTCTGCACCACAGACAGGGGGATTTTTTGCTCCGTTGCCACGATGTGCTGCTGTCCTTGGTGCTGAAACATATTTCAGCACCAAGGACAGGGGGATTATGTAATTTTTTTCTTTTAACCCTAACCTAAATAATTAATTCATCAATTTCACATTCTGAAATAATGAATAAAAGCAAAATAACGACTAAAAATGAAATAACGAATCAATATGAATTACTATTCTCCCAAAATAATTAATCAATACGAATTACTATTCTCCCAAAATAACGAATCGATCTGAAATACGAATCATGGTAACATAGCGAACGCACCGAAACTAACTAAAAAACATAACCAATTGATCCGAAACAAAATGAAACAAATTTTTCATTGTTCACATGTCTAATATTTATACTCCTGTTTCGATGTGTATGTGCTTTTACAGTCAGCATCTGCCGTAACCAGAGATACATAGGAGTGACTGCACGCATGTAGGTCAGCCTCTGGCAGGCTATCATAGTAATTACGATTGCTCCTTATTGGTTGATAGAGAAGATGCGTGCGTGTTGAAAAACTAATGAGATCGCATATGTTAAAAAAAAAGAAAAACTAATGAGAGAGGATTGTGATGGACGCCGGCTAACATGCCTATGTTCGATTATCGGTAAATGCCTCCGATGCTGGTACATGGATAGCATAATTCGGTTGATGGTAGACTCTACCATTGGTAGAGTATATAAAACCAAAGTTGGAGTAGTGGGATTACTCTTGATAAAGCCCGGTAAGGGCGAAACGTCTCGAGTATGATATTGTACTTTTTTAGCAAGTATCGAGTAGGATGGCGTGGGGATATGTATTGATGGTTTTGCACAAATTAATCTGCTGGTACTCGTAAGCAGCATCGACCTGCTGAGGTTTAGTTGGATGTGTGTTGTGATTACCGTATGAGGGTTTCTTATACTTCAGGTCATATGGGTCTATATAGAATATATGACATGGTTATTGTAGTAGTATCCAGTGATAGATCTGGACGCCATAATTGATGTTGGAATAATATACGTGGTAGTGGTTGTAAAAACTGAGCAGCACTCAGTGATATACTATTTTGGAGGCTACAAACACAATGAGAACTTTTGTGTTTCATCATACGAGAAACCCCAGCACTAAGTATGATTAATATATTATTCCTCGCTATAGCCAGATTATTTGTTATTCATTCACCTGGTGTATGTGTTGTTTTGGTGTTGATTTTGTTTCTGTCAATGCCACAGTGTGTGTT
>RXON01000616.1:0-59655 GCA_009667805.1 Leptobrachium leishanense
ACACCTGGTCAGCGCCAGCGCCATTTTCACCCGTCTTCTCCCTGTGGGCCACAACCTGTCTAGGCATGCCGGTGTTATGGCACAATGAACCGCTTATAGCGGGCGACCATCGCACTCCTGGGTAGCACGCCCGCTGCCCACGATATGAGTGCTTCCCTCATGTGCCAGAACACTGGCCGGCGCGTCCTTTGGGTTAATCAGAGGGGGCCGTCCCTTCGACTGGCACCCGCTGATTATGTCACAGGGCGCACAGGGCCGGATTACGATCTCTATGGGCCTGGAACTGAATAATTTTGGTTGGGCTTTTTTTGAAATTTAGTGAAATGAAAACATATTTTAGGTTATTTAATAGTGCAGATACAGATATATCTAACCAGATACAGTGTGAATAAATTTACATTCAGATTTCAATCATTTACATTACAGTGTATAAAATTATTTCCCCCCATTTTATTATCCAAACCTTTGTGGTTATATATTCTATAGGGAATTCATGTTAAAGAAATGGGAAATGGGAACCTGTTACTGCATTTTTCTGAGAAAATATATAATTTTAACCAATAAAAAAAAAAATGAAATATTTCCCTTGTGTTTTGGATCATGTATTTTTTATGAATAATATGACTATGTATAGTCTGACCTTGCTCCCAGTGTGGGGAATTAAAGGTGAGTAATGGCAGAGGTAATGCTAATTTTATATGTGACAAATGGACAATGCCATTGCTTTGGAACTACAAATAATTATAAAAATATATATTTTCCTTTAGATTTTACATGGTCACATTTGATATCAAGGCAAAGGCCAGACTCTGACTTGTCCAATGACATTATCTCGCTTGACCTTGTGAGGTGTAAAGATTATTGACGCAGGAGTGCAAAGTCCCCTGCAGTGCTCTTTGCTGCTGTGCGTTGGGTTAGGTTTTTGATGTAACAATTTGTAACAATGGATTGTGCCATCACCTCCACACTTGTTTGTGACATGAGAAATGAGATGGTTAGTTAGTGCAGCATCATTGTTCACTTTATAATTGAAAAGTGAAAAATATTTATGTTAGAAAGAAAATAAAAATAAAGATTTATTTTATTTTTCATACCTAAAGTCTGCTCATGCTCTGGCCTTTCCAGTGATACCTCACATGACCCTGTAGCTTCTATGGAACTGGGGATACTGGGGTCCAACTGCAGACATATTTATCCTTTCTCTGGGCCTATTCTATGGCATGGGCCTGGAGCTGCTGCTCCATCTGCCCCTATGTTAATCCGGCCCGGAGGGCGCACCTCGTGACATTTGTCGGTCGGAGGGCTGGCCCTCTCTGGTTATGAGGTTGGGCAGCCGGACGGACGGCTGTTAAATTGGAGTCTCGCCTGGCGGGTATAATTGAGGCCGGCTCTTGAGCGGCCGACAGGACCAGAAGGACAGTGACCTACTGGGAAAACGCCCAGTATACATGATAGCCAGTCCGGGCCTGGCCTGAAGTGCTACCTTCAATGTATAATTCTCAAAGCAAACACAGATAGACGGAGGCATATAAATCTCTGCTGGTTTGGGGCAGTCTGTATGGAGCTAGTTTTATTCTTGGTCGCTTTTTTACAACAAATCATAATTTCCCGCACTGTGCAGGATTCATATACTGCATTAATTATACTGTAGAGAGGTGCTTCCCCGCAGTGTGCAGGATTCACATGCTGTATTATAAAGCATAGAGGTGCTTCCCAGCATTGTGCAGGATTCATATGCTGTATTATAAAGCATAGAGGTTCTTCCCCTCATTGTGCAGTATTCATATGCAGCATTAATTATTTTGCAGAGTGGTTCTTCCCCTCAGTGTAAAAGATTTATATGCTGCCTTAAATATACAGTAGAGTTGCTTCCCTGCAGTGTTCAGGATTCAATGCTGCATTAATAATACTGTAGAGAGGTGCTTCGCCGCAGTGTGCAGAATTCATATGCTGCATTCATTTTACTGTAGAGGTGTTTTCCTCAGTGTGCAGGATTCATACGCTGCATTAATACTATCACAGAGAGGTGCTACCCTGCAGTGTGTAGGATTAAGGCTAGGGTCAGACTAACGCATTTTTCGCGTTGTCCGTGAAAAAGTGCGTTCAAACGAATGGACGCATTTTTTCACGGAATACGCAATAGCGGTCATACGATGCGCATTTTCGTCAGTGATTTTGTACGTATCAGCAATAAAACACTTTTGCGTCTGGACGTTATGTTGGCTGGACATTAGCAGCGTCTGACGTCTCCTAATCACGCACACACGCCGCTAGCGGACGCAGCGCACTCTGTACGTCAGTACAAGCGGTTTGACGTTCTCGAAAAAATGCGTTCGTTTGCCACTTGCGTTGCGTGGCTGCACTTCTGTGCGGCCGTTCTTTGTATTCTGCCCGGCATTGGACGTAATTTGCTGCTAGCACGTCCTTGATTTAGTGCAGCTAAACGCACGTTAATACTGCGTTAGTCTGACCTTAGCCTTATATGCTGCATAATTTATACTGTAGAAAGGAGCATCCCCTCAGTGTGCAGGATGTATAGGCTACATTATGTATAATGCAGAGAGGTGCTTCTCAGTGTGCAGGATTCATATACTGTATTAGGTTGGGGTCAGACGAGAGCACCATGTGCGCCCGTACAGATGTGCCTTCCAGCGACGCGCTGTTGCGCGCACACTCATATGTACGTTCCTTCCACTCTTCAAAACACTCGTCTGACCCCAGCCTTAATTTTACTGTAGAGAGGTTCTTCCTCGCAGTGAGCAGGATTCATATGCTGCATTAATTATACTGTAGAGGTGTTTCCATTCAGTGTGCAGGATTCATACGCTGCATTAATTATACTGTAGAGGTGCTTCCATTCAGTGTGCAGGATTCATATGCTGCATTAATTATATTGTAGAGAGGTGTTTTCCCAGTATGCAGGATTCATACGCTGCATAAATTATACCGCAGTGAGGTCCTTCCTTACGGTGTACAGGATTGCAAAGGCAAAATTAAATACCCATAAAATGCCATAAAACGAAGGGGAAATGAATACTCAGTGTGAAAACAGCTGAATTTGTATTTAATAAATTATTTTCTTAATAATGTTACATTGTATATGGTCATATCAGCTATCATTACTCTGCCCTTTCCAATGACATATGGAACAACCTTTTGCGATGCCCAGGGACGGAGATACAGCAGTCCAAAGGACCCCTGTGCCGCCTGCAATCCAATGCCCCCCAGGGTGAAGAGCAGCAATTCCTTCCCAGTATCTGTGACTGGCAGGGGGTAGCGGAGACGGGGGGGGGGGTCTGCTGCACTCTCTCTGCGTGTCTGGCAGGTGTGAGGGAACTGGGTCGCGGAAGCGCCTTACTCCTTTCTGCCTCCTTGTGTGATGTCTCAGAGGTGGTGGATGTGGGCGGCCTGGCAGTTCTTGGTTGGCCAGGCCAACCAAGGATGCTGTTTTAAATTTTTATTTTATACCTATATTTCAAAGATTAAAGATGTTACAGGTGTAAAAATTTGTATCTACAATCGTCGCAAGAAATATAAAAAAAACACTTATTTTACCATTTTCCAAAAATCCAAGTGGGGGGGGGGTAAAAAAAGGGGTGGGATGAATATTTTAAACAGGACAGGACACCTATATCTCAAAAACCGAAGATGTTACAGGTGTGAAAATTGGTATTTACAATCTTGATTAATAAAAAAGTGATATTTTGTTTTGCAATATGAGTAGTGTACATAACGTTTGTGCATCCATACACACGTTATGTAACTCTATACAATGTGTGCTTTACACAGACCGATTAATCGACCAACCGATTGTCAACAATTTCCATTATCGATTAGTTGTCAATTAGAAACATAGAAAATGTCGGCAGATAAGAACCTTTCAGCCCATCTAGTCTGCCCAATTACATGGATACTTTACCTGGATTTATCTTTTGTTTAGGATAGCCTTATGCCTATCCCATGCTTGCTTAAATTCAATCACTGTTTTGGCCTCTACCACTTCAACTGGAAGGCTGTTCCATGTATCCACCACCCGCTCAGTAAAATAAGGCTTCCTGATGTTACTTTTAAACCTTTGTCCATCTAATCTAAGGCTATGTCCTCTTGTTTTGCTACTTTGTTTCCTTTTAAATATACTCCCTTCCTCTACCTTGTGGATTCCCTTTACGTATTTAAATGTTTCTATCAAATCTCCTCTGTCTCGTCTTTTTTCCAAGCTGTACATGTTAAGATCATTAAGCCTTTCCTGGTAACTTTTCTCCTTCAAGCCGTACACCATTTTAGTAGCCCTTCTCTGAACTCTCTCTAAGAGGTCTATATCCTTCTGGAGATACGGTCTCCAGTACTGCACACAGTACTCCAAGTGAGGTCTCACCAGTGCTCTGTACAGTGGCATGAGCACTTCCCCTTTCCTACTGCTAATACCTCTCCCTACACAACCAAGCATTCTGCCAGCATTTCCTGCTGCTCTATTACATTGACTAATTACCCTTAATCGATTAGTTGTTTCAGCCCTAACATACTCACCTCTCCGATCGGGGTCCCGCAGTGGCCTGACTGTTTTGAAGTCACACCGTTCCATGGGACCCCTCCCCCGTGCCCTGATGTCATCGCATCGGTAATAGGGTCTGGATTCTCCTGTTATTCCCTTTAACCCTTTCACTACCTGAATCGAGTTATCCGGATTTTGCAGTGTAATAAATTGAAAAGCAATCATCTGTGTATTGAAAGTCATTTTCATGCCTTTTTAAAGTAAGATTAGTGTATTTTACACAGCGTTTTCTGACAAAGGAGGTGAGAGGGAGGGGGGGGGGCGCTCTACACAGCCCGACCACTTTAAAGCTGTGAGTCTTCTAAATAGCAGATCTATCATTAAAACAATGACACGAAGCTGAGACGCATTATAGAACTGACTTTTAACAACAATGTCAACATGTTAATATGAGACTTGTGCACAGAAAGACAAATTTGGATTGTTCAAATGGATTCAGGTGATAATTTCGGCTGCTTCGGTGAACCAGTTTTGGTTCGTGACGTAATCTGGTTCTTCTGAATTATTTTTTGATGAAATTGTTTTCAGGCGATACGAATCACATTATGAAGTCCACTGGCAGTGCCTGGCAGCGTAAATGTTTATTCAGCGACACCTTGTCACGGTTCCCAGATCCCACCACGCAGTACTTAACACCCCACACTCCACAGAGCCCAGAAGCTACCAACAGAGTAGCCGTGAAAGATCTCTAACTGTCTGGTCCTTAGAATTGGCCAGGTAAACTAGCTAGACAGAAAGGGTTAACAACACGGGGAGTAGTCAGCCGAACCAGAATCAGGAATACAGAGTTCAGAATGGTCAAATGGAATAGCCGGGTCAATATCAGAGCAGTGGCGTAGTACAAGAAAATGGTCTAGGGCAACAGAAGGCAGAATAGTCAGAAACAAGCAGAGGTCAATAACGGGTTAATTCAATATAGCAGTCAGGTACAAGGAGCTCAGGTATGGATAACCACGATCTGGCAACTGCTGAGAATACACTGAGGGTTTTTAAAGACCTTCACCAGGCCACGCCCCCCACTCAAGACGCGCCTCATGCAACCACCTCCCTGCCTGTCTCCTTTTAAACCGGGCATTGGTCAGCGAGCAGCAACAGACATGCTGCCCTCAAGCACACAGGTAGGGCTGGAAGCTCCCAACGTTACAGTACCCCTCTCCACGGGAGGCCACCGGACGACCAACAGGACGAGCGGCAGGACGACCACCAGGGCGATCGGGGTGTGAGGCATGGAACGCCCTGACCAACCTAGAGGCAGACATGTTGGAAGCTGGAATCCAGGACCGGTCTTCTGGACCATAACCCACCCAATCGACCAAGTACTGCAGAGTGCCCCTGCACAGCCTAGAATCCAAAACCATCCTAACCTCATACTCAGATTCACCATCAACCTGAATAGGTGGAGGAGGAGGAACGACCCGCGTGTACCTGTTACACAACAATGGCTTCAGTAGGGAGGTGTGGAAGACGTTGTGCATGCGAAGATGTTTAGGAAGGGCAAGAGCTTAAACCACAGGATTAACGCGGCGAATGATCCTATATGGACCTATAAACCGAGGTGCCATTTTCATAGAAGGCACCCGCAACTTCACGTTCCTAGTGGACAACCAAACTCTATCCCCCACATTATAGGAGGGAGCTTGTAACCTATGCCTGTCAGCCTTGCGTTTCTGGACAGCAACATTGCGCTCCATATTTTCTCGAATCTGTCTCCAAATCTCTTGCAGTTGAGTGAGATGGTCATCGAGAGCCGGGATGACCTGTTCAGTAAACTGAAGCGGTAGAGCCGGAGGGAAAAAACCATAGATGGCAGAAAAAGGAGAGTGGCCAGTGGTCTCGTTAACGGCGTTATTACGTGCATACTCAGCCCAGGGCAACAACTCCGACCAATTGTCTTGTTGTTGTGTGGTAAAGCAACGTATGTACTGCTCGAGACCCTGATTTGCCCTCTCTGCTGCCCCATTGGTTTGTGGATGATATGCTGAAGAGAAGGCCAATCGCACCCCCATCTCTGCACAGAAAACCCTCCAGAAACGAGAGACGAACTGGGCTCCTCTGTCAGAGACTATTTCAGATGGAACCCCATGTATTCGTACAATCTCTCTAGCAAATACAACCGCCAGTTCTTTGGCTGTAGGAAGCTTAGGTAGAGGGACAAAATGAGCCATTTTGGAGAAGCGGTCTACAACTGTCAGAACCACAGTATGACCCTTGGACTTCGGCAAGTCCACAATAAAATCCATAGATAGATGAGACCAAGGCCTCTTAGGCATGGGTAAAGGCTGCAATAGAGCGACAGGCAAGGATTTACTGGTTTTGCTTCTGGCACAGACTTGACAAGCCAAAACAAACAGACGTACGTCCTGTCGCATGGTGGGCCACCAGAACTGTCTGGAGATACTGGTAAGAGTCTTAGTAATACCAGGATGACCTGCTGGTTTAGAATCATGAAACATTATGAGTAATTCTTGTCTTTCCTTTTCAGGTACAAACAACATATCTGGAGGCTTGTCAGGTGGAGCCCCTACTTGAACTGCCTGGAGGCGTTCCAGGAAAGGCGAGGAGACAGACAAGACTGTGGAAGCCACAATACGTTCAGGAGGACCTATAGGATTGTGGTCTTGTGTATTAGATTCATACGGGTCATATTGACGAGATAAGGCATCAGCCTTTACATTGCGGTCACCTGGTCTGTAAGTCAATACAAAATTAAACCGAGACAGTAGCAATGACCACCTGGCCTGTCTCGCGTTCAAACGTTTAGCATCCCCGATGTACGTAAGGTTCTTATGATCAGTAATTATCAATAAAGGGTCAAGAGTACCTTCCAACAAATGTCTCCACTCTGATAGGGCAGACACAATAGCAAGCAATTCTGTTACCAATATCATAATTGCGTTCTGCTGGTGATAATTTTCTTGAAAAGAACCCACAAGGATGTAGAGGTTTTCCTGGAGACTCTCTTTGAGACAGGACAGCCCCAATGCCTATCTCGGAAGCATCAACCTCAAGAATAAACGGAATCCTGGGATCAGGATGCCGTAATACGGGAGCGGAAGTGAAAGCTTGTTTGAGGGCTTCGAATGCTTGTTTGGATTGAGAAGACCAGATCTGGTTCTTCAGACCTTTACGTGTCATATTAATGATAGGGGAGGCTACAGCGGAATAATTCTTGATAAATCTCCTATAATAGTTGGAAAACCCCAGAAACCTCTGGATGGCCTTGAGACCTTGAGGGAGAGGCCATTCTGAGATGGCCGTGAGTTTAGAAGGATCCATCTCAAAACCTTCTGGAGTGATAATATACCCAAGGAATTTCACAGTAGTAATGTCGAATAAACACTTCTCTAGTTTGCAATAAAGACCATTGTCCAGTAATTTTGCTAATACCTGTCTGACATGTGCATGGTGGGTTTTCAGATCGGGAGAGTAAATCAATATATCGTCTAGGTATACTATAACAAAGGTTTGTAAGAAATCTCTGAGCACATCATTAATAAAATCCTGGAATACCGCTGGAGCATTACAAAGACCGAAAGGCATGACCAAGTATTCATAATGCCCACTCCTGGTGTTAAATGCTGTTCTCCACTCATGCCCCTCTTTTATACGTGTAGTCCTGTGTTTAATTTGGCTCTGAGGACTGCAGCTGTTATGCCTCTAGGGGGAGCCAGAGGACAATGTATGGGAACATACTTTATTGGACTCATGGACCACACCTCCCAGAATGCCCTTACAGGAAAAAGGAAGGACCCAAGCTAAAAGAAACAGGAAGTAAAAAGCATGCATGCAGCGTGGGCAGAACAAAGTGAGCAAAGAGAGTGAGCAGTCAGATAAGAGAGATTTTCCAGGATCTGTGCAAGCTGGAGCACAGAGAATCAGCAGCATCCAGTGCTGGAGAGTGTACCTTGGTCTGCTGTATATTGTGCTGGACTGTTCAGGAGGCAAGTGTGTTTGAAGAGGGGCCATGTGTTAAGGAGGCCGCAGGCAGAGGGATTTGCTGGCGGCATTGACTTCAGGCAGAGGAGATTCTGCATACTGCGTGGGGAAGAATTGATCCAGAGGCTGCAGATTGCTACAACGTTCAAGAGGCCTTCCTGGGACTGTGAGCAGCTGAAGTTGTGCGGTAACGAGCATCTTTTCTCTCTGTCTCGCTGACAGCATTCTATCCATCTTTACACTAACTAAGAATCACACAGCTGCTGAGCGGATTTTACCCACAGCCTTTCCTGTACTGGCAGCTACGTTATGCTAAAAGGGCCCCATCTCTTATGTGCACCAACTGGTACCCATCATCGCTGTCATTAGGACGAAGATCAGGGTGGTTCCAGGTTGTTTGGGAGGGTCCTGGGCTGGGAGGTTAGAGAGCAGTTGGTGTGTCTAGTTAGCTACTGTATTACCTGAAATCCTTTTATGCTGCCACTTGCATTTCAATACAAGTTTATATTGTTTATTGTACCACTGTGTAGTTGTTATTATTAGGTTCCTGCCTGGGCAAACAGTCCATGCCATGGATGCCCAGACAGGTGGAGGCACTGCCAACACTATGTATCCTTATTCCCAAAATGCGGAAACTCAGGACCAACAGGTAAAGCAAGAAGGTGTAACCCAGCTGGAGGGTGCCAGCGGGGGCGGCCCCCAGCGGCAAAAGAGCGTTACATACGTATCAGGTTGTAAGCTCCTCTTAAATCAAGTTTTGTGTGTACTGCTGACCCCTTAACCTGTCGAACAGTTCTGATATGAGAGGGATAGGGTACACGTTCTTAATGGTGATCTTGTTAAGCCCCCTATAATCGATACACGGGCGTAAATCTCCCTCTTTTTTAGACACAAAAAAGAACCCAGCCCCTGCTGGAGAAGAGGAACGTCGGATAAAACCTCTCTCCAAATTCTCCTTTATGTACTCTTCCATAATTTGGTTCTCCTTTATGGAAAGAGGATATACTTTGCCATGAGGAGGCATGGTACCAGGATGAATATCTATGGCACAATCATATGGTCTATGTGGAGGCAGTTTCTCTGCCTCTCTTTTATCAAATACAGCCCTGAGGTCGTCATATTGGTCAGGAACCTCTGTAGACAATGGAGGAGCTGTGGGTGTGTTCAGGGCACCGACATGCTGAATGGGTATTAAACAAGTCCCAAAACAAGCAGGACTCCAAGACAGTATCTCTCCCTTAGCCCAATCAATAACAGGATTATGTTCCACCAACCAAGGGAAACCAAGTACAACAGGATTGGAAGGTGAATGGATAACTTGAAATATGATTTCTTCTTTATGCAAGAGACCAGTGGTAAGAACCACTGTAACCGTATCGTGAGTAATCCTAGGGCAGGATAACGGTCTGCCGTCTATGGCTTCGACGGCTAAGGGTGTCTCTCTTACCACCAGAGGTAGAGAAATGGAAAAAGCGTAGTTAACATCGATAAAGTTGCCAGCAGCCCCAGAATCCAAAAAAGCGGTAGTATGTGTGGTCTTGGTCTCCCAAGCCAAGGATACTGGTAACATAAGTTTAGTGTCTTTGACAGGAGACATGCACGTCACACCCAAGGCCTGTCTCCTCAGCTGCCTTAGGTGCGGTAGTTTTCCGGCTTATCATGCATCTTAGGACGAGTAGGACATTGAAATCGTACATGTCCCCCCAAACCACAATACAGGCACAATCCCTCACAAAAACGCCTTGTTCTCTCTTCCTCTGTAAGCCTAGTACGGCCTAGTTGCATAGGCTCAGAGGGAGGAGATAACTCTCTTGGTGGTGCCTGAAAGACAGGGGCCAACTTAGGTCTCTCTTGGAGTCCTTCTGTCCATTATCTGATTATCCAGATCTATACAATAATCAATGAGTTCACACAATACCTCAGGTAGTTTACGTGGAGCCAATTCATGCATCAATGGCTCTTATAACCCCTCCATAAAAGCCAGAACCAGTGTCTCATTCGTCCAGTTCACATCAGAGATCAAGGTTTTAAATTCTATGGCATAATCAGAAACAGTCCTGTTCCCTTGACGTATGCGGAACAAGGATTTGCCAGCTACCGTGGCCTTTCTGGTAGGATTAAATGTACATTCAGGGTTATCCAAAGAGATCCGAATTGCTTGAGAAAGGTAACCGAACGCTGAAAATCAGCGTTCGGTTACCTTTCCTGACCATTCGGCTATCCAGAGAGCAGGCAATTCGCCAAATCCTGGCGAATTGCCTGAACATACGGTGCCTGTTCGGTGCCTGTTCGAGGGCAGTGAAATCCCAATGAAAAAGCACTGCTTCGGCTATTCAGAGAACACAAACCAGCAGTGAAAGGTTCCCCTAATGCCCTGCCATTCGGTGGTTTAATTCGGCAAATTTATTCAGGAGAATCCCATAGACTTCAATGTTAAAAATATTCCCGTTTTAATTCAATATCTAATAAACCGTTCATTATAAAATTCTGCAGCAAAAAGTCTCTTTATTTATAGATTTTTTAGGATACTTTAAGCATTTTTCAGAATTTTTTTTTTTTCTTTTAAAAGTCCGATTTTTTTTTTGATTTTTTTTTCAGTTAACTTATTTTTTTTGTAACAGCCCTCTTTATTATCATTCCCTGGATCTCCTGTGAAAATTTCAGACATTTTCGCTCAGTAGTTTCTTTGCAAACAGCGTTTCTTTTTCCCAGATTCATACAAATGGTTTTTCTAATTTATTCACTGCCTCCTCTACGTCACAGCTGCTTCGGTTCTGTGTGATTCGGCTCATGTTCGGCTCCTGTTCGGCTTTTTCGAAGGTTAATCCAGATGTTTTTGCTTGTTTTCAGCATGCATTCGGTTAGTTTTCGTCAGGTTTGCGGCAGCTTTTCCCTGCAATTCGGGGACCCTGTGCTGTTTGCTGAATACACTGCAGGGTCACCTAAATGCAATCGGCAAAAGGAACCGAATTGAAGAGAACGAAAAGTCACCGAACGTGCAGTGACTTTTCGAATCTCTTTGGATAACCCTGATTGTAAATCGGCTATGAATTCTTTATAATCCCGTATGATAGGCTTCTCTGCCTCCCATAACGGAGTTGCCCATGTCAATGCTCTGCCAGACAGATGATTAATAATGAACCCCACTTTGGCAATGTCAGAGAAAAACATCTGTGGATTTAATTTAAAATGAATATCCACATGGACCAAAAATCCCCGGCACTCTGAGGGAGTACTGTCAAACCTCATAGGAGCGGTCATGTGTACCTGGGATGTCTGAACGACAGGGGACACAGGTATATCAAGCGGGGGTGCAACCCCAGCTGGTTCCAGGTGAGCCGTACGAGTCAGGATAGTTTGTAAGGCAATAGCAAACTGATCCATCCTATGATCCTGCTCATCCTGTCTGGATACAAAGTTAGCCAAGTGCTGTGTTAAGTCTGCGGGATCCATAGTGGCCAGATCGTAATGTCACGGTTCCCAGATCCCACCACGCAGTACTTAACACCCCACACTCCACAGAGCCCAGAAGCTACCAACAGAGTAGCTGTGAAAGATCTCTAACTGTCTGGTCCTTAGAATTGGCCAGGTAAACTAGCTAGACAGAAAGGGTTAACAACACGGGGAGTAGTCAGCCGAACCAGAATCAGGAATACAGAGTTCAGAATGGTCAAATGGAATAGCCGGGTCGATATCAGAGCAGTGGCGTAGTACAAGAAAATGGTCTAGGGCAACAGAAGGCAGAATAGTCAGAAACAAGCAGAGGTCAATAACGGGTTAATTCAATATAGCAGTCAGGTACAAGGAGCTCAGGTATGGATAACCACGATCTGGCAACTGCTGAGAATACACTGAGGGTTTTTAAAGACCTTCACCAGGCCACGCCCCCCACTCAAGACGCGCCTCATGCAACCACCTCCCTGCCTGTCTCCTTTTAAACCGGGCTTTGGTCAGCGAGCAGCATCAGACATGCTGCCCTCAAGCACACAGGTAGGACTGGAAACTCCCAACATTACACACCCGGACAGCTCCTGCTAACCAGCTGCGAATGTAACAGAGCAAAGATTAAAACAAATAGGGCGAGGAATGGCCTCCGTAACACCCTATGACCTAGCTCCACATGTCAGTGACCGCCAGGGATCAAGTCCCAGAAGAATAGTTGAGAGAACTCATCAGGGGTTATTCAATAAGAGCCGAAGTTGTCGCCAAATTGCCCCGAACTGTGAATTTCATTCAGGTATTCAAAAAGTTGACAATTCGCCAAATATTGGCGAATTGCAGGCAAAATATGGCGCAATTCGCCTCATATCGCCACATTAAAGTGACCTTCGGCAGCAGTGAAATTCCCCATAGAGAAGTAATGGTTAATCTAATAAGAGAATGCCGAAGTGCACCGAAAAGTTGGCGAAATGCCCAGATTTTGGGTGATTCTGTATGGCGGGTTTAAACAGGAGAATCTAATAGGTTTCAATGTGAGACAAATAATGTTTTCATTATTCTTTTCATTTGCAGCAAAAAAGTCTATTTATTTATTTATTAGAATTTTTGGGCATTTTTCGGGATTTTTTTTGAACGAAATTTTTGATTCCCATTTTTTTAAAATTCTGTAACAGACACTTTTATTATTTTTTATAGGACCTTTCTTATTATTTCTTTGCATTTTCATTGTATTAAACGCCTTCTAAAAATTGAGTCTTATTTTTTACCCCCATTTGGAAACTGATCGGCTTTTATTGGCTGTGTTCGGTGGCTGATCATCGGCTGCGTCCGCCAATCTATTCAGTGGATCGTCGGCTGCATTTGCGGTCTGTGGGTTGATCGGCAGCAATCGGGAGACTTCTTCGGCGAACTTTGGGGACCAAGCAGTGAGTGCTGAATTCAACGCAGGGGCGGCATATTGAACTCGTCACCGTCACCGTGCTCTCTGAAAAGCCCCTCTCTATATTTCTGCCCCCAAATTAAATAAAAAAATACTGCACAAACTGCATTCCCATGAGTTCCTGCTCCACCTGAGCCCTGGTGATACGACACAGCTTTGTTTCACAAATGATGCGTTATCCAAAAAAAAATTGCCCCAGCTCTCTTGCCCCCCCAGCTCTCATGGAAATGCCCCAGCTCTCATGGATATGCCCAGTGGCGTCACTAGGGTTGGTGTCACCCGGTGCGGTAACTTATGGTGTCACCCCCCCTGAGTTTTACAGATTTTTTTTAACTACTCTTACTCCTAAATCAGTACTCCCATATAACACTGAATGCTCATACACACAGCGCACATTACTGTGAGGTTTATTGCTGTGGAGCTCTCTCATATGCTCACACAACTTTTTGCCAGCTGCCAGCAAGTACGTTGCCTGTTAGAAGGCAGTGAAAGCACACATGGATATATATTGCCCCAGCAGCTCCGGATATATTGCCCCCAGCAGCTCTGGATATATATTGCCCCCAGCAGCTCACCCATGGATATATACTGCCCCAACTCACATATGGATATATTGCGCCTCAGCTCACATATGGATATATTGCGCCTCAGCTCACACATGGATATATTGCCCCAGACCAGCTCACACATGGATATATTGCCCCAGACCAGCTCACACATGGATATTGCATCAGCTCTCATGGATACTGCCCCCAGCACACATGGATATGCCCCAGCTCCTCTCATGGATATTGCCCCAGCTCCTCTCATGGATATTGCCCCAGCTCCTCTCATGGATACTGCCCCAGCTCCTCTCATGGATATACTGCCCCAGCTCCTCTCATGGATATACTGCCCCAGCTGCTCTCATGGATATACTGCCCCAGCTGCTCTCATGATATACTGCCCCAGCTCCTCTCATGCATATACTGCCCCAGCTGCTCTCATGCATATACTGCCCCAGCTGCTCTAATTGATAATGCCCCAGCTGATCTCATGGATTTTGCCCCAGCTCCTCTCATGGAGTTTGCCCCAGCTCATGGATATGCCCCAGCTCATGGATATGCCCCAGCACATGGATATACTGCCCCAGCTCATGGATATACTGCCCCAGCTCATGGATATTGCCCCAGCTCATGGATATTGCCCCAGCTCATGGATACTGCCCCAGCTCATGGATATACTGCCCCAGCACATGGATATTGCCCCAGCTCATGGATATGCCCCAGCACCTCATAGATTTGCCCCAGCACCTCATGGATATGCCCCAGCAGCTCGTGGATATGCCCCAGCACCTCATGGATTTGCCCCATCACCTCATGGATATGCCCCAGCAGCTCATGGATATGCCCCAGCACCTCATGGGTATGCCCCAGCACCTCATGGATTTGCCCCAGCAGCTCATGGACTTTCTCCAGCAGCTCATGGATATGCCCCAGCACCTCATGGATATGCCCCAGCTCCTCATGGATAATGCCCCAGCACCAGATGGATATTGCCCCAGCTCCTCATGAATATGCCCCAGCTCACCTCCGCCGCGTATTCGCTCCCTGCGAGCGTCTGAAGCATGCAGCTTGGGCGCTCGCCTGGGGGAGCCACGTGACCAGCCGCGATTGGCTGGTGACGTGTTTCCTCCAGGCGAGTGCCGAAGCTGCATGCTTCGGACGCTCGCAGGGAGCGAATACGCGGCGGAGGGTGAGACACCTGCCCTTACGGTGACGGTGTCACCCTAAAGGCGGGTGTCACCTGGTGCGGGCCGCACCCCCCGCCCCCACGTTACGACGCCAGTGGATATGCCCCAGGCTCTCACAGACCTGGGGAAGCTGGCCGCTTGAACGGCTAGTGTTCCCTTCCGGCAGGCTGTAATACTCACCTCTTCCGAAGGTCCGGTCGCACGGCTGTGGCACGATCACTTGGCCGCCGGCGCCTCTGTGACGCTGTCTCCAGCCGAGAGGCAGCGTCACAGAGGCGCCGGCGGCCACGTGATCGCACCACAGCCGTGCGACCGGCCCTTCGGAAGGGGTGAGTATTGCAGCCCGCCGGAGCGGAACGCTGGCTGAGTGCTTTTCATGCACCTGGCCAGCTTCCCCAGCCCCGCGGAATCCCGGCAAGCCTGCCTGGCACTGGCTTCCGGTACCGGGGGGGTGTGTATCGGGCCACTTGCATGAGTACTAAGTACTCGTGCAAACGGCAGTATTGGCTCCAATACCGATACTACAATCGGTGCATCCCTAATTGTTTATATATATATATATATAACAAAAACACGGAGAGAGCACTCCAGTCACACACATTCAAAAACCTGCAACAACAGCTTCATGCATGGGAACATTATACCAGCTTTCACCACATGTTGAAAAAGTCTTAATTCTGAGCTTTGTGGAACAAAATGGTGGAAATTTGGTTCGTAATGAACGGCCGTGAATTGCTTAAGCCTGCCAATAACATCAATGTAATCCACCCTCTGGCAGGTCCTACTCTGCAAACCTAATGACTGCCCATCATGGGATAAACTCCCTTACTGAGGAACAGGTCCCCTCCATGGAGCTCCCGCAGATCAAGGTTAAATAGAACCTGGAGGAGGAGTACCTGTGGCAGGGAGGGGTGCATACCCAAGGGATTCATATAGAAAACACATGGGGGGGGTAGCACTCAACCTAAACTAAGCATTCAGTGCGGGTGCGTCTCAAAAGTAAAAAACAAACAAAACCAGGGAGAGAGCACTCCAATCAAACACATTCATTATATACAGTATATAATCTCTCAGACTAGACATCTGTATGTATGTTTGGTCTAAAATATATATATATATGGGTATGTCTGGTCTGAGGTCTGTGTACATGTATCTGAGATGAGGTGTGTGTGCGGTGGGGGGTAAATTGGGTGTCTGGCCATACAATTCAATATTAACATAAACTGGACAGACTTTCAGCAAAAAATTTAAATTATTTATTGGAAAGGAGTCACATGACATTAAAAGTATCGGTATCGGTGAGTACCTGAAAAAAGTATTGGTACTTGTACTCGGTCCTAAAAATTAGACTTGTGCACAGCACAAAATTTCGTTTTGAACTAATGGATTCGTCCTAAAACGCAATTTATTTAGTTGCTAAAGAAATTCGTTTTCAGTTCTTTAGTATGTAAACTAATTTCATTCATCTGAAAAACAGCAGATACAATTACTATTGCAGTGGCTCCTCAGAGGGCTGAGATCGGCTGCTTGATACTGTAGCTCTCACTCTCAGCACAATGTGTCAGGCAAAGCTGGTACTGTAACTGACTGCTGCTCATCACAGCGCTCAGAGTTTCAGTAAAACTAGTAAATAATATTTTTATATATAAAGAAGTTAGAACAATATTATTTCCTTGTTTTACTGAATTTCTGAATGCTGTGATGAGCGGCAGTCAGTTACTGTAACAGCTGAGCCTGATACATTGCACTGAGAGATAAAGTAACAAGCAGCTGATCTCACGCTCACAGCCACTGGATTTAAAGGGCTCAAAAAATGTTCCTCTCTGTATAATGAATAGAACATCCTCTTGCATTAATTATTACCTCTCTCTGTATAATGAATATAACATCCTCTTGCATTAATTGTTACCCCTCTCTGTATAATGTATAGAACATCCTCCTGCATTAATTAATACCACTCTCTGTATAAAGTATAGAACATCCACCTGCATTAATACCCCTCTCTGTATAATGTATACAACATCCTCCTGCATTAATACCCACTCTGTATAATGTATAGAACATCCTCCTGCATTAATATCCCTCTTTTTATAATGTATATAACATCCTCCTGCATTGATACCCTCTCTGTATAATGTATAGAACATCCTCCTGCATTAATTAATACCACTCTCTGTATAAAGTATAGAACATCCACCTGCATTAATACCCCTCTCTGTATAATTATTATTTTATTATTATTCTTTATTTATAAAGCGCCAGCATATTCCGCAGCGCTGTACAATAAGCACAGTATAGACAGGGTTACAATACATTGAACAACATTTGACAAACAGTACAGGAGGAGATGAGGGCCCTATTCCCGTAGGAACTCACAATCTAGGAGGGTTGGGGTTGGAAACAGGAGGAGAGGACTGTAAGGTGAGAGTGATTGATGGTTGCATCAGTGAGTTGGGTGGTAGGCTTCCCTAAATAGGAATGTTTTCAGGGAGCGTTTGAAGGAAGAGAAGTTAGGGGAAAGTCTGACAGCACGAGGGAGAGCGTTCCAGAGAGTGGGGGCTGCGCGTGAGAAATCCTGCAGTCTATCATGGGAAGAGGTGATGCGGGGAGAAGCTAGGCGCAGGTCACTGTTTGACCTTAGGGAGCGGGCTGGGGTGTATTTGGTGATTAGTGAGGACAGGTAGTGGGGCGCTGAGTTAGTGAGGGTTTTGTAGGTAAGGATAAGGATTTTGAACTTAATTCTGCAGTGGATGGGGAGCCAGTGAAGGGACTCGCAGAGGGGAGCGGCAGAGACAGAGCGGCGGGTGAGGTGAATTAGCCTGGCGGAGGCGTTCAGGATGGATTGTAGGGGAGAGGCGGGACAGAGGGAGGCCAGATAAGAGATTATTGCAATAGTCGAGTCGGGAGATTACCAGGGCGTGTATGAGTTGTTTTGTGGTGACAGCGGTAAGAAATGGCCGAATTCTGGAAATATTACGCAGTTGGTATCGGCAGGAGGAGGAAAGAGACTTGATGTGGGGGATGAAGGAAAGAGCAGAGTCCAGTGTAACTCCAAGACAGCGAACTTGGTTTGATGGGGAGATGGTGATACCCTCCACCGTGATAGAGAAGTCAGGAGGTGGGGAGGCATTAGAGGGAGGAATAAGTAGGAGCTCAGTCTTTGACATGTTGATCTTTAGGTGGTGGGAGGCCATCCAGGAGGAGATGCCAGATAAACAGTCACTGACTTTTGAAAGGACAGGGGGAGAGAGATCAGGGGTAGAGAGGTAGATCTGAGTGTCATCAGCGTAGAGGTGGTAATTAAAGCCAAAGCTGTTGATGATTTTGCCCAGGGAGGAGGTGTAGATGGAAAAGAGCAGAGGACCAAGGACAGAGCCTTGAGGTACACCAACAGATAGAGGCAATGAAGAGGAGGAGTTACCAGCAAAGGACACACAGAAGGACCTGTTGGATAAATAGGAGTCAACCCAAGCAAGTGCAGTGTCACCGAGACCCAGAGAGTTGAGGGTCTGTAGAAGGAGGGGGTGGTCAACAGTGTCAAAAGCAGCCGAGAGGTCAAGCAGGATGAGAATAGAATAGTGGCCGTGTTTTTTAGCAGTTAGGAGGTCGTTGGTGACTTTGGTGAGGGCAGTTTCAGTTGAGTGTAGGGGACGGAAGCCAGATTGCAGGGGGTCAAGTAGGGAATTGGAGGACAGGAAGAGGGAGAGGCGGTTGAAGACTAGTTTTTCTAAGAGCTTTGATGTGAAGGGAAGCAGGGATACAGGGCGGTAGTTGGATGGAGAGTTGGTGTCTAGGGATGGTTTCTTTAGTAAAGGGGTAACTAGCGCGTGTTTGAAGGCGGATGGAAAGGAGCCAGTGGAGAGAGATAGGTTGAAGATGTGTGTGAGAGCAGGGGTGAGGGAGGAGGAGAGGGGAGGAATTAGATGTGAGGGAATGGGGTCGAGCGGGCACGTGGTGAGATGTGAGGAGGACAATAAGGAATTGACTTCCTCCTCAGTGGTTGGGAGGAAGCGGCAGAGGGTGGCAGAGGGGACCTGTGGGAGTGGAGGTGGCAGATAACTATCTTGTGTTGGGATGTTGCTTCTGATAGTTAGAGTTTTATTGAGGAAGTAGTCTGCCAGGTCTTGAGCGCTGAAGGCAGCTGAGGGGGGAGGTGCAGGTGGGTGGAGGAGGGTGTTGAAGGTGGACCAGAGCCGTTTAGGGTTGGAGGACAGCGTAGATATAAGAGATGAGAAGAAGGATTGTTTGGCCAAGTGGAGGGCAGAGGTGTATGACCGGAGAATAAACTTGAAGTGAACAAAATCAGCTTCAGAGCGGGATTTCCTCCAGGCACGCTCTGCAGTGCGGGAGCATCTTTGCAGGTAGTGAGTTTGGAGGGTGTGCCAGGGCTGAAGCTGGCGGCGTGGGGCCTTGCAGAGTCGAAGAGGAGCAAGAGTGTCTAGAGCAGAGATAAGCGTAGTGTTGTAGTGATTAGTGGCAGCATCAGGGCAGGTGAAGGATGAGGTATGAGGGAGGTGGTGAAGTAGGTTGGAGAATTGATGGGGGTCCACAGCATGTAGATTTCTGCGAGTGTGTGTGCGGGGTGGGGGAGCAGGGTGTTTAGGAAGTCCAGATAGGTTGAAAGAGAGAAGGTGGTGGTCAGAGATGGGGAAAGGGCGACAGTTGAACTCAGAAATGGAGCAGAGGTTGGAGAAGACAAGGTCAATAACGTGACCATCGCGGTGGGTAGGGAGGAGGGAGGATTGTGTGAGTCCAAGGGAGGACGTGAGTGAAAGAAGTTTGGAGGCAGCAGGAGCGGAAGGATCGTCAATGGGAATGTTGAAGTCCCCGAGAATTAGGCATGGAAGATTAGAAGACAGGAAGTGAGAAAGCCAGGTAGCAAAGTGGTCAAAGAACTGGGAGGTTGGTCCCGTGGGCGGTAGATGACTGCCACCCTGAGAGCCAGAGGAGAGAACAGGCGGATGCAGTGTGTCTCGAAGGAGGAGAAGGAGAGGGATGGGGTGGAGGGAGATGCTGGTAGGTGCAGGTGGGAGAGAGCAGGAGCCCGACCCCGCCACCATTTCTCTCACCCGGTCTGGGGTATGGCTCAAGTGTAGACCGCCATGTGAGAGAGCAGCAACGGAGGCCGTGTCAGAGGGAGTTAGCCAGGTTTCAGTTAAAGCTAGGAGGTTGAAGGAGTTTGAAAGGAAGAGGTCATGGACGGCTGTGAGTTTGTTGCACACAGAGCGAGCGTTCCAGAGGGCGCAGGAGAAAGAGGACAGGCGCTGAGGGATATGGGAATGAGGTTGCTGGGCTTGCAGGGAGGTGATTTATGTGCGATGGAGATAGGATGAGAGGGAAGTATTGGATGTGTTGTGGGGCCAGGGTTAGGGGATATGTCACCTGAATAGAGTAACAGCAGGAGGGTGAGAAAGAGAAGTGGGAATGGGATTTGTGGGAGTGGGAGGCAGCACGAGAGTTAGAGGGAGACCATGTTCTGAGGAAACAAAGGAGCTCATGCGAGGCCATCATGTGGGACGAGAGGAGGGAGGGAGAGATGCAGATAGTGTAGGGGTCGGTGGTAGAGGGGCAGGAGTTCCATTTAAGGAGAAAGGTAGAAGTAAAGAGGAGAAGCGTGAGAGAAAGCATGATATAGACTTGCGTTTACCCAGAGTAAAATTGGGCCTTGCAGTTCCTTCCTCCAGTCACGCAACTCCAGGAATCAACTCTAAGCGTCCACTTAAGACTGTCACTTGTGACTGTCACAAGAGCCTGGCTCAAATAGAGCCTGGTATAGTTGTTATATAGGGCAGGCTGATTGCAATCAGGCAGTTAAAAGTCAACAGCTGAAGCTGGATGGGCTGTGTCAATAGGGCAGGAGATTCACATGCTAATTAGCAAAGCAAATGGTGGAGAAAACAATAAATAAAAAAACAGAAAAAAAAACCAAGCAAACGTTATAATGTGGGTGCCTGCGAATACTGGGTGATAATGCCTACCAGCAAAAGTATGCAGGGGTTCAGTTGAGCTGTGGGTGTCTGGATGATGGGTGATAATGCCAGCAAAAGTATGCAGGGGTTCAGTTGAGCTGTGGGTGTCTGGATGATGGGTGATAATGCCAGCAAAAGTATGCAGGGGTTCAGTTGAGCTGTGGGTGTCTGGATGATGGGTGATAATGCCTACCAGCAAAAGTATGCAGGGGTTCAGTTGAGCTGTGGGTGTCTGGATGATGGGTGATAATGCCTACCAGCAAAAGTATGCAGGGGTTCAGTTGAGCTGTGGGTGTCTGGATGATGGGTGATAATGCCTACCTGTGGAGAGAGGAGACAATGTAATGTATACAACATCCTCCTGCATTAATACCCACTTTGTATAATGTATAGAACATCCTCCTGCATTAATATCCCTCTTTTTATAATGTATATAACATCCTCCTGCATTGATACCCTCTCTGTATAATGTTTAGAACATCCTCCTGCATTAATTAATACCCCTCTCTGTATAATGTATAGAACATCCTCCTGAATTAATGTCCTTCTCTGTATAGAACATCCTCCACAATTTATACCTTTCTCTGTATAATGTATATAACATCCTCCTGCATTAATACCCCTCTCTGTATAATGTATAGAACATCCTCCTGCATTAATTAATTCCCCTCTTTGTATAGAACATCCTACTGCATTGGCAAGTGGAGGGTGCAGAACTTCGGAATGCAATGCTTATCCAGCACAAGAGAGGGAATTTCTACGTAATCTTTGTATGGACAGACAGGATTATAAAAGCAGGGGAGAGGGAAAATATTAACGTAAATCAGAGAAGAGATGACTGGCGCAATTGTTTTAAAATATAAAATAAAGCACTTTAAATCCAGGGAAAACATTCAAATAAATCACACTGAAGGCTTATAATGACAGAGTAACTGTGAGAGCTGGATACTAAATGTATCAGATGTAAAAACCCCTTTATAACAAGCAGCACTGGGAGAGGAGAGGGACTTTATATAAAACGTGTATTATAGATGAGGAAAGGGAGATAGTACTCCTGGATAATATAAAATGTATCGGAACTAAGCCCCTACTATGCAGAGCAGGAAGGGAAATAACACACGTTTTATAAAGTCCCTCTCTTCTCCCAGCGCTGCTTGTTATAAAGGGGTTCTTACTATCCAGCCCTGCTGTCATTAGCTTTCAGTGTGATTTATTTGAATGTTTTCCCTCTCCAGCTGCTGTTATCTCGTCTGTCTCATAGACATGCAAGGGTTAAGTAAAGGTTTCCTCTCCTGTGCTGGCTGGCTGTGCTGTGAGTGAGTATTCTGGAGCTCTATCACTGTCAGATTTCCAGGTAAGGGTCGAGAAGGATTACACATACAAACTTTTTCTGTAGCTTTACGATGTTGCGCTCCTCATTGCTGGTCTCCTTCAATCAATGCAATATTACAAAAAGGACTGAAACTAAAATGTAATGCATTTTCCTTTCGTTTTTTGGACTGAGCAGATTCGTATCTCTTGAGTCATACGAAAAATAAATTATCCCAAAATTCGGACTAAATCTTTTTAGTACTAAAACGAATGCACATGTCTACTAAAAATGTGGTATCGGTGCATCCCTAGTAACAGTGATACAGAAAGGGTAGTAGAAACATGGAAACTGTTACTGTCCCCACTGGGAGACTATTCCATGTATCTACTACCCTTGCTATATCGCTGTTACATTACGGTAGGTATAGCGGCAAGGGAATCAGATTTAGGAATAAACCATTGTAAATGTGTATTTGCCGTCATAACCCCTGAAAAGCCGGTAAAGTAAAGGGTTATTCAAAAAGCGCTGAACTTTCCCCCTTTTGTACCGAATGGTGAATTTCACAGTACAGTGCAATTTTGTAGCAATTCGGCTATTTAGAAAGATGGCAATTCACCAAATATTGGAGAAATGCCAGTGAAATACGGTGCAATTTGCTGCAAATCGTGACAATGCGGTGGCAGTGAAATTAACCATTACTTCTCTATGGGACACAGGCATGTATTTTGGCCTAGGCAGTTTTAGGGGGCGGCGCCGTGGCAATAAGAAGAAAAAAATCCCTCTACACTAAAACGCGCTATCCTGGCTGCCGCCTGCCGCTCAGTGTGACCGCCGGCCGCCGGTTTGTTTATCCCCGGCGGACGCGATATCAGACTGTGCCAGCCCAGCCCCAAGTCAATGCAGCATGCGTGCCTCCCGTATTGTATTTAGCGG
Organism: Leptobrachium leishanense; assembly: GCA_009667805.1. Lineage (NCBI taxonomy): Eukaryota > Metazoa > Chordata > Amphibia > Anura > Megophryidae > Leptobrachium > Leptobrachium leishanense. The sequence goes on from RXON01000616.1 coordinate 23,314, forward strand.
CGCGGCACGCTGCATTAGCCCCGCCCATTGAATCACATGACCACGTCACGTGACGTACAAACAGCAGAGGATACCGGTCGTGTGCAGTGCGTGAGGAACAGCAGCAGCATCAAGGACAAGGAGGAGCCAGGAGCCTGCTGCCACTCATTGCCAGCCTTCAAGGACCCGGAGGAGGGGACAGAGAAGAGAGACTGGGCCTGCTGGTGGTGAGTGATGACCAGACTGTTAAATTTAAAGTTGAATTTTGGGGGGGGGGCGGAGCAGGCAGGCAGCCCCCTCACTATAATCCCCCACAGCAGGCAGCACCCCTTCACTATAATCCCCCCCACAGCAGGCAGCACTGAGCACCCCCTCACTATACCCCCCCCACACTATAATCCCCCATGATAAACATGCACAGCGCACGTTTCTGTGAGTTTATTGCTGTGTTGCTCTGATAAATTTACACAGCGCAGATTTCTGTGGGTTTGTTAGAGTGTTGCTCTGTGATATTGCTGTGCAGCTCTGTAATGCGCTCATACACAGTGCACGTTTCTCTGGGTGTTAGTGCACATTTCTGTGGGTGTTATTGCTGTGCAGCTCTGTAATGCGCTCATACACAGTGCACGTTTCTGTGGGTTTTATTGTTCAACCAATTAGAGCGGCTGTGATCCAGTATACATGACATGCATTGGCTGATCTTTGTAAAAATGGTTAAATTTAATCTTTACATAATTTTATTATCTCAATAGATACGGTATACAAAATATACAAGTAGGCACTTGGTATCCACTTTTATTATACAGAGAGGAGGCAGAGCTCTAAGAGGAAAAGGTGGAGCCTAAAGAGGAGGGGTGGAGTTTAACCAGGAAAAGGTGTGACATTGACAGGAAGGGGTGTGTCACATTTAAATAAGGGGGCGCACAAGTTTAGTCAGGCCTAGGGCAGCGCAAAACCTAAATACACCACTGATGGGACAATCTATTCAGAGAACGCCGAACTGTACTGAAACGTTGTCGAAATGCCCAGATTTTCAGTGGTTTTGTTCTACAGGTTTAAACAAACGAATCCCATAAGTTTCAAAGTAAAAAAAATAAAAATTCTCATTTTGATTATTTTTTTGGCAACCGTTTAGGCTAGGGTCAGACGAACGCATTTTTCACGTGCGTTTAGCCGCACGAAATCACGGCCGTGCTAGCAGCAAATGACGTCCAATGCCGGGGAACATACGACGAACGGCCGCACGAAGGTTCGTCCGTGCAACGCAAGTGGCCAACGAACGCATTTTTTCGAGAACGTCAAACCGCTACTACTGACGTACAGAGTGCGCTGCGGCCGCATAGCGGCGTGTTTGCGTGATTAGGAGATGTCAGACACTGCTAATGTCCGGCCAACATAACGTCCAGACGCAAAAAGTGTTTTATTGATGATCCGTACAAAATCACGGACGAAAAGGCGCATCGTATGACCGCTATCGCGTATTCCGTGAAAAAATACGTACGTTCGTTCGAACACACTTTTTCACGGACAACGTGAAAAATGCGTTCGTCTGACCTTAGCCTTATTCTTTTTATTTGCAGTAAATGGTATTTTTATTTTTTTAGAATTGTTCAGGCATTTCTCTGGTTTTTTATCGGTGAAATTTTTGATTCGCATTTTTTGTAAAAGGCAATTTCTTTATTCGGTAACAGAACTTTTTTTATTATTTATAGGACTTTTTAATTATTTTCATGCATTTTTTTTAAAAGTCTGTTTTAACCACTTGGCTGCTATGGATGCGCTCAGCGCGTCCAGCCAAGTGGTTCTCCTGTGCTATGGACGCGCTGAGCGCGTCCTAGCACAGGAGGTAGCAATCGGCCGATTGCAGGCCCCCCCGGTGCGGACTGACATCTTGGATGTCAGCCCAGCACTCCGGGACCCCGGCGGGGACATTAGATGTCATCGCGGCGGCACGATGACATCTAATTCAGGCCCCCCCTCCGCATGTGCGGAGGAGGCGCCTGGAGGGGAGGTCCTTCGGACCTCTCTCCCTCCTGATCACCGGGGGCCACAGGGTTAAGGCAGGCACCGTTTGGTAGGGCACGGCCTGCCCTTCCAAACGGTGGCTAACATTAACCCCTGGGGAGCCAGATCACGATTCGGCGCCGAAAAGCGCCGGATCGTGATCCTCTCCCGGAGCTGGCCGACATCTTGGATGTCGACCAAGCCTCCGGGAACTCCCCCTGAGGACTAACCCCTAGCTGCCGGCAATGGTAGAGATCTCCCGATCCGTGGCAGTTAGGGGTTGTTAATGTTTAATATTGTTGGATCGGCCAGAGCATGGCCTTTGTAAAATGACCATGTAAAAAGTTTTAAAAAATATATATATTTTAATTTTTTTTTAAAAAAAATAATAAACAAGGTTTTTTTTGTTTTTGCTTTGTTAATGCAGCAATATTGTTCCCATTTCAATTATAATGTGAACAATGATGCTGCACTAACAATTTTTGTTTGAGGTGCGTTTGTTAAAAATCGCATAATTTTCCCCCAAAAAAAATGTAACGAGCCCCCATTTCTAATTTTTTTAACCAGCACCGCATACAAAATATAAGCGCATACAATCGCATGTTAAAATGTGACAAAAAAGTTTACACGTTGTATATTATTGAAAATTCAAATTGTATTGCATTTTTTGTTTTAATATACAGACAGCACATGACGTATACATATAATAATGATATATTATGAATCTGCCGAGTCTGCCGGAAAGAACGATATATAATATGTCTGGGTCATATAATAAAATAAGGCTTCAAAACGCGTTTAAACATGATGAGCAAAACCGGTAAAAATGAGCTCAGCATAGAGGCGTGAAATGCCTTAGCAGCGAAAGGGTTAAAATTGCAATATTTTATTTTTTTCCTTTTCTCTACCCTCAGTGTGACGGTCGATCGGCTTATTTCACCGGCTGATCGCTGTCATTCGGCATTCTCTTCAGCGACTCGTCGGCTGTATTCGGCAGGTTTATTGACGGATCCCTTCGGCGCACTCTGTGAACCTTGCGGTGAAAGCTGAATTCAAAGCGAAGTCGGCAAAATTAACTCCTGAAATGCCGGAAACTGAATGGAAAATATAAAACAGTAACCAGCGCCGCATTAACCCCTGAAACGCCACAAAACTAGGAGAAAGCCTTGTGATTACCACACAGTGCGGCACACAGCCTCGCCAGTAACCCCTCAGATGCCATTACAGCAAGAACAAATGAAATACCCATAAAATGCCATAAAACAAAGGGAGAAAGTGTGAACCCTGTGTGAAAACAGCAGAATGTGTATTTAATGATTATTATTAATGTTATTAAAGGACCCCTGTGCCTCCTGGAATCCGATGCCCCCCAGGGGTGAAGAGCAGCAACTCCTTCCCAGATTCTATAGCTGGCAGGGGGGGGGGGCTGAGACAGGGGGGGGCTGCCTCACTCACTCTCTCCCTGTGTGACTGACAGGGGGGGGCTGCCTCACTCACTCTCTCCCTGTGTGACTGACAGGGGGGGGCTGCCTCACTCACTCTCTCCCTGTGTGACTGACAGGGGGGGGCTGCCTCACTCACTCTCTCCCTGTGTGACTGACAGGGGGGGGCTGCCTCACTCACTCTCTCCCTGTGTGACTGACAGGGGGGCTGCCTCACTCACTCTCTCCCTGTGTGACTGACAGGGGGGGGCTGCCTCACTCACTCTCTCCCTGTGTGAGTGACAGGGGGGCTGCCTCACTCAATCTCTCCCTGTGTGACTGGCAGGGGGGGGGAGCCTGGTCGGGCGCCTCACTAGTTCCTGTGTCTGGCAGGTGGGGGGGCAGCTGGGTCGGGGAAGCGTGTCACTCCCTTCCTGCCCCGTTGTGTGATGTCTGGGAGGGAGTGGGTGTCGGCGGCCATGCAGTTTCCAGGCTTGAAGCAGCAGCAATGCTAGTAGTTGTCAGTGCGGCTGCGCATTGTGTCATGTGACCGGTGTCGCAGCCTGCGTGACGTAGTGTGTCGGTGTGTCCAGAGAAGCTGTGTTTGTCCTATAAATTGTAAAGAAGCTGTAGGGTTTTTGGGGAAAAGAAGTGCTAATATGAAGATTAGTGCATCCCATGAAGAGAATGAGTATTTTTAAAAAGCAAAATTAATGCTTCTCCAGAGCTGGACTCGAACCCTGGGACATGGGATCATCATTGCCCTGCACCTTCTCACTAGGCCACCGGAGAAGACTGCTTACATGAGTTCAGAAAATGTATTTGACTCTTCATGCTGCTCCAACAGGAAGTGACATCACAGTCACACTTTTGATTTCATTCAATAGCCTGTAGAAGGCCCCAGCTAAGACAGAGATTAAAGGGATACTCTAGGCAACATGACCACCTAAGCTTTTTTAGGTGGTCATGATGATGCCCTGAGTATTCCCCTACCTGTCCCCCCTCCCTCTGCTCAGCAGATCAGCTGAAAACAGCTGAGAGACACAGAGGAGTTTACTCCGCCCTCCCAGCTGTCAGTCAGCAGAGCGGGAATCATATTTCCCGCTTCTGCCGACTTTTGCTGAGTAGGAGACGTCATCGCACTTTCAGCGCGATGACGTCTCCAACTCGCCGCAGTAGCTGGCGGCAGCGGCTGAGGGATAGTGTTGCTCGCATCCTCTTGCGCGCAACACTAATCCTCAGAGGGAGCCGGGAGGAAGCCTGCCGATTGGCTGGCTTACGTGAGAGGCACGCATGCGCGCTTCTCACGTAAACCAGAAGGCAAGTCCGATGCAAGAAGGACGGGAGCGGAAGAGGAGGGAGGTGAGTATAAAAAAAAAAAAAAAAAGACGCCGCTGGAAACAAGTGGATTTTAGTATTACAGTTACACAAAAAAAAACTTTTTATTAATGGAATAGGGTTAGATTAGGATAAAAAAAACGGGGGGGGGGTTTGAGTAGAGTGTTCCTTTAAGTCCGGGGCATTTTGGGCTGAGCAGCACACCGCCCATAATCCAAATAAAACCAATCGGCCGCAGAACCGGGAGAAAAAAAATAATAAAAAACTGCTATTCTTTAACCCTTTCACTGCTGAGCCATTTCACGCCTGTGTGCTGACTCCCATTTTTACCGCTTTTGCTCATCATGTTTAAACGCGATTTGAAGTCACGTTTTATTATATGACCCAGACATATTATATATCGTTCTTTCCGCCAGACTCGGCACATTCACAATATATCATTATTATATGTATACGTTATGTCCTGCCTGAATATTAGAACAAAAAATGCAATAAAATTTGAATTTTCAAAAATTTACAAGGTGTAAAGTGTTTTTTTTTTCACATTTTAACATGCGAACGTTTACAGTTAAATTTTCTATGAGTTGCGCTTGTTAAAAAAATTAGAACTGAGGAGTCGTTAAATTTTTTTGGGGGGAAAATTACGTGTTTATTTATTTATTTTATTTATTTATTTATAAAGGATTTTACCAGGAAGGATACATTGAGATTTCTCTCGTTTTCAAGTATGTCCTGGGTTCAAGAACATTGAAGTGTTACAGTACAGAAATACAAAGTAATGCAATGCAAGATATTACAACACAAATATATACAGATTAACAGAAAAATATGTAGGAAATTATAGTCACTAGGTTACATGTTTACAGGTGCATTCTGTATTGAGGTATGTTAGTAAGGAGCTTTTGAGTGACTTAAGACTGGGGGAAGATTTGATGGTGTCTGGGAGTTATTCATAATTGTGGTGCTCTGTAGGAAAATGAGGACCGAGCCACTTCTTTTTGTATTGTTATAGCAAGTAAGGTGCTGGTCCTGGATCGGAGGTTATAGGATGAGGGAGCTGCTGGGGAAGCAGTCTATTCAGGTAGGGTGGCAGCTTCCAGAGATGCTCTTAAACACCAGGCTGGAAAGGGAATGCGTCTGGATTCCAGCGATGGCCAGTTTAGCTCTTTTAACATGTCACAATGGTATATGACAAACGCACCCATAAAAAAATCATTAGTGCAGCATTATTGTTCACATTAGTATTGAAATGGGAACAATATTGCTGCATTAAACAAAAAAAACTGTTTATCTTTTATTTATTTATTTAAATTTTTTATTTTCATTTTTTTCCCCCACAACTTTTTACATGGTCATGTTTGGTATGTTGGAAAGGCAGCTCACACATGGGTATATATTACCCCAGCAGCTCACACATGGGTTTATACTGCCCCCATCAGCTCACACATGGATATATATTGCCTCCAGAAGTTCACACATTGATAGATATTGCCCCAGTAGCTCACACATGGATATATATATATGCCCCAGTAGCTCACACCATGATTTATATTGCACCAGTAGCTCACACATTGATATATACTGCCCCCAGTAGCTCAGACATTGATATATACTGCCCCCAGTAGCTCACACATTGATATATATTGCCCCCAGTAGCTCACACATGGATATATACTGACCCCAGCAGCTCAGGGGCCCGGTTTTGTAAGGGGAGTTCCGACCATGGCGACGCACTACCAAACCGCCTCGTCGGCAGCGCTCCAGCGTGCCTTCCATAAATACAAATTCAGCTGTTTTCACACTGAGTATTCATTTCCCCTTCGTTTTATGGCATTTTATGGGTATTTAATTTTGCCTTTGCAATCCTGTACACCGTAAGGAAGGACCTCACTGCGGTATAATTTATGCAGCGTATGAATCCTGCATACTGATGGGAAGCACCTCTACAATATAATTTATGCAACGTATGAATCCTGCACACTGAATGGAAGCACCTCTACAATATAATTTATGCAGCGTATGAATCCTGCACACTGAATCGAGCACCTCCCTACAATATAATTTATGCAGCGTATGAATCCTGCACACTGAATCGAGCACCTCTCTACAATATAATTTATGCAGCTTATGAATCCTGCACACTGAATCGAGCACCTCCCTACAATATAATTTATGCAGCGTATGAATCCTGCACACTGAATCGAGCACCTCCCTACAATATAATTTATGCAGCGTATGAATCCTGCACACTGAATCGAGCACCTCTCTACAATATAATTTATGCAGCGTATGAATCCTGCACACTGAATCGAGCACCTCCCTACAATATAATTTATGCAGCGTATGAATCCTGCACACTGAATCGAGCACCTCTCTACAATATAATTTATGCAGCGTATGAATCCTGCACACTGAATCGAGCACCTCTCTACAATATAATTTATGCAGCGTATGAATCCTGCACACTGAATCGAGCACCTCTCTACAATATAATTAATGCAGCGTATGAATCCTGCACACCGAATGGAGCACCTCTCTACAATATAATTAATGCAGCGTATGAATCCTGCACACCGAATGGAAACACCTCTCTACAATATAATTTTTAATTTTTGCAGCGTATGAATCCTGCACACTGAATAGAAGCACCTCTACAATATAATTTATGCAGCGTATGAATCCTGCACACTGAGGGGAAGCACCTCTCTACAATATAATTAATGCAGCGTATGAATCCTGCACACTGGATGGAAACACCTCTCTACAATATAATTTATGCAGCGTATGAATCCTGCACACTGAATGGAAGCACCTCTACAATATAATTTATGCAGCGTATGAATCCTGCACACTGGGAAAGCATCTCTCTACAGTATAATTAAGGCTAAGGTCAGACGAAAGCATTTTTAACGTGCGTTTAACCGTACGAAATCACAGCCGTGCTAGCAGCAAATGACGTCCAATGCCGGGTAACATACGAAGAACGGCCGCATGAAAGTTCGTCCGCGCAACACAAGTGGCAAACGAACGCATTTTTTCTAGAACGTCAAACCGCTACTACTGACGTACAGAGTGCGCTGCGTCCGCATAGCGGCGTGTGTGTGTGATTAGGAGACGTCAGACGCTGCTAATGTCCGGCCAACATAACGTCCAGACACAAAAAGGGTTTTATTGATGATGCGTACAAAATCACGGACGTAAATGCGCATCGTATGACCGCTATCGCGTATTCCGTGAAAAAATGTGTCCATTCGTTCGAACGCACTTTTTCACGGACAACGCGACAAATGCGTTAGTCTGACCCTAGCCTCATGCAGCATATGAATCCTGCTCACTGCGAGGAAGAACCTCTCTACAGTAAAATTAAGGCTGGGGTCAGACGAGCGTTTTGAAGAGCGGAAGGAACGTACATATGAGTGTGCGCGCAACAGCGTGTCGCTGGAAGGCACATCTGTACGGGCGCACATGGTGCTCTCGTCTGACCCCAACCTAATACAGTATATGAATCCTGCACACTGAGAAGCACCTCTCTGCATTATACATAATGTAGCCTATACATCCTGCACACTGAGGGGAAGAACCTCTCTACAGAATAATTAATGCAGCACATGAATCCTGCACACTGAGGGGATGCTCCTTTCTACAGTATAAGGCTAGGGTCAGACGAGCGTGATTTCTACGGACTGTACGTCCATGCAAACGGATGTACGTCAGTACGGAAGACGCAGTAGTGGCCACACAGTCCGTTTATTCACTGACGTATATATTTTGACGGATGTAGGAGGGAAAATAAATTAAAAAGCAAAACCATTTTGTCCGTGAAAAATGCTGGACGTATAAATGCAGTCCGTCTGACCACGTTCCATCACTCACACACAAAGCTATGCGGACGTTGCGGACGCAGCGCACTTTGTGCGGCCGTTCTAGGGGTTGTACGTTCTTGCCTGCCTTGCGTCCGTGGGCCGCGGCCGTTGTGCGTCCGCAGTTCAGTGCGGACGTACTTCATGTGTCAGGCTCCAATGGACTTCCTGTCATGCTATCACGGACGTACTTTTAGGCGCAATCACGGACGTGAACACTACGCTCGTCTGACCCGAGCCTAATTTATGCAGCATATACGGCTAAGGTCAGACTAACACAGTATTAACGTGCGTTTAGCTGCACTAAATCAAGGCCGCGCTAGCAGCAAATTATGTCCAATGCCGGGCAGAATATGAAGAACGGCCGCACATAATTGCGGCCGCGCAACGCAAGTGGCAAACGAACGCATTTTTTCGAGAACGTCAAACGGCTAGTACTGACGTACAGAGTGCGCTGTGTCCACTAGCGGCATGTGTGCGTGATTAGGAGATGTCAGACGCTGCTAATGTCCAGCCAACATAACGTCCAGACGCAAAAAGTGTTTTATTGATGATACGTAGAAAATCACTGACGAAAATGCGCATCGTATGACCGCTATTACGTATTCCGTGAAAAAATGCGTCCATTCGTTTGAACGCACTTTTTCACGGACAACGCGAAAAATGCGTTAGTCTGACCCTAGCCTTAATCCTACACACTGCAGGGTAGCACCTCTCTGTGATAGTATTAATGCAGCGTATGAATCCTGCACACTGAGGAAAACACCTCTACAGTAAAATGAATGCAGCATATGAATTCTGCACACTGCGGCGAAGCACCTCTCTACAGTATTATTAATGCAGCATTGAATCCTGAGCACTGCAGGGAAGCAACTCTACGGCAGCATATGAATCTTGTACACTGAGGGGAAGAACCACTCTGCAAAATACTTAATGCAGCATATGAATACTGCACAATGGGGGCAAGCACCTCTCTACATAATGTAGCTTTGAATCCTGCACACTGCTGGGAAGCACCTCTATGCGTTATAATACAGCATATGAATCCTGCACAATGCTGGGAAGCACCTCTATGCTTTATAATACAGCATGTGAATCCTGCACACTGCGGGGAAGCACCTCTCTACAGTATAATTAATGCAGTATATGAATCCTGCACAGTGCGGGAAATTATGATTTGTTGTAAAAAAACGACCAAGAATAAAACTAGCTCCATACAGACTGCCCCAAACCAGTAGGGATTTATATGCCTCCGTCTATCTGTGTTTGCTTTGAGAATTATACATTGAAGGTAGCACTTCAGGCCAGGCCCGGACTGGCTATCATGTATACTGGGCGTTTTCCCAGTAGGTCACTGTCCTTCTGGTCCTGTCGGCCGCTCGAGAGCCGGCCTCAATTATACCCGCCAGGCGAGACTCCAATTTAACAGCCGTCCGTCCGGCTGCCCAACCTCATAACCAGAGAGGGCCAGCCCTCCGACCGACAAATGTCACGAGGTGCGCCCTCCGGGCCGGATTAACATGGGGCAGATGGAGCAGCAGCTCCAGGCCCATGCCATAGAATAGGCCCAGAGAAAGGATAAATATGTCTGCAGTTGGACCCCTGTATCTCCAGTTCCATAGAAGCTACAGGGTCATGTGAGGTATCACTGGAAAGGCCAGAGCATGAGCAGGCTTTAGGTATGAAAAATAAAATAAATCTTTATTTTTATTTTCTTTCTAACATAAATATTTTTCACTTTTCAATTATAAAGTGAACAATGATGCTGCACTAACTAACCATCTCATTTCTCATGTCACAAACAAGTGTGGAGGTGATGGCACAATCCATTGTTACAAATTGTTACATCAAAAACCTAACCCAACGCACTGCAGCAAAGAGCACTGCAGGGGACTTTGCACTCCTGCGTCAATAATCTTTACACCTCACAAGGTCAAGCGAGATAATGTCATTGGACAAGTCAGAGTCTGGCCTTTGCCTTGATATCAAATGTGACCATGTAAAATCTAAAGGAAAATATATATTTTTATAATTATTTGTAGTTCCAAAGCAATGGCATTGTCCATTTGTCACATATAAAATTAGCATTACCTCTGCCATTACTCACCTTTAATTCCCCACACTGGGAGCAAGGTCAGACTATACATAGTCATATTATTCATAAAAAATACATGATCCAAAACACAAGGGAAATATTTCATTTTTTTTTTTATTGGTTAAAATTATATATTTTCTCAGAAAAATGCAGTAACAGGTTCCCATTTCCCATTTCTTTAACATGAATTCCCTATAGAATATATAACCACAAAGGTTTGGATAATAAAATGGGGGGAAATAATTTTATACACTGTAATGTAAATGATTGAAATCTGAATGTAAATTTATTCACACTGTATCTGGTTAGTAGACATGTGCATTCGTTTTAGTACTAAAGCGATTTAGTCCGAATTTTGGGATAATTTAGTTTTCGTTTGACTCAAGAGATACGAAACTGCTCAGTGCAAAAAACGAAAGAAACTAAAATAAAATGCACTACATTTTAGTTTCAGTCCTTTCTGTGATATTACATTGATGAGTGAAGGAGACCACCAATAAAGAGTGCAACATCGCAAAGCTACAGAAAAGGTTTGTATGCGTAATCCTTCCCGACCCCTACCCGAAAATCTGATAGAGCTCTAGAATACTCACTCGCAGAACAGACAGCCAGCACAGGAGAGGAAACCTTTACTCAACCCTTGCATGTCTATGAGACAGGCGAGATGATAAAAGCAGCTGGAGAAGGAAAACATTCAAATAAATCACACTGAAAGCTAATGACAGAGGAGGGCTGGATAGTAAAAAACCCTTATAACAAGCAGCACTGGGAGAAGAGAGGGACTTTATAAACCTTGTGTTAGCCTCCCCTCCCGCTCTGCATAATAGGGGCTTAGGTCTGATACATTTTATATTATCCAGGAGCACTATCCCCCTTTCCTTATCCTTACCTACAAAACCCTCACTAACTCAGCGCCCCACTACCTGTCCTCACTAATCACCAAATACACCCCAGCCCGCTCCCTAAGGTCAAACAGTGACCTGCGCCTAGCTTCTCCCCGCATCACCTCTTCCCATGATAGACTGCAGGATTTCTCACGCGCAGCCCCCACTCTCTGGAACGCTCTCCCTCGTGCTGTCAGACTTTCCCCTAACTTCTCTTCCTTCAAACGCTCCCTGAAAACATTCCTATTTAGGGAAGCCTACCACCCAACTCACTGACGCAACCATCAATCACTCTCACCTTACAGTCCTCTCCTCCTGTTTCCAACCCCAACCCTCCTAGATTGTGAGTTCCTACGGGAATAGGGCCCTCATCTCCTCCTGTACTGTTTGTCAAATGTTGTTCAATGTATTGTAACCCTGTCTGTACTGTGCTTATTGTACAGCGCTGCGGAATATGCTGGCGCTTTATAAAATAATAATAATAATAAAAATAATAATCTATAATACGCGTTTTATATAAAGTCCCTCTCCTCTCCCAGTGCTGCTTGTTATAAAAGTTTTTTTACGTCTGATACATTTAGTATCCAGCTCTCACAGTTACTCTGTCATTATGAGCCTTCAGTGTGATTTATTTGAATGTTTTCCTCGGATTTAAAGTGCTTTATTTTATTATAAAAATAAATTTGCACCATTTATCTCTTCTCTGAGCATTCAGACCTATTTACGTTAATATTTTCCCTCTCCCCTGCTTTTATATTCCTGTGTCTCCCACACAGAAATACAAAGTTTAAGTAAAAGTTCCCTCTCCTGTGCTGGATAAGCATTGCATTCCGAAGTTCTGCACCCTCCACATTCCAATGCAGTAGGATGTTCTATACAGAGAGGGGCATTAATTAATGGAGGAGGATGTTGTATACATTATACAGAGAGGGGTATAAATTGAGGAGGATGTTCTATACAGAGAGGGACATTAATTAATTCAGGAGGATGTTCTATACATTATACAGAGAGGGGTATTAATTAATGCAGGAGGATGTTATCTACATTATACAGAGAGGGGTATTAATTAATGCAGGAGGATGTTCTATACATTATACAGAGGGGAGCCTTTTTTTTTAGCCCTTTAAATCCAGTGGCTGGGAGCACGGAGATCGGCTGCTTGTTATATTATCTCTCAGTACAATGTATCAGGCTCAGCTGTTACAGTAACTGACTGTAACAGCACTCAGAGTTTAAGAAAAACAAGGAAATGATATTGTTCTAACCTCTTATATATAAAAATATTATTTACTAGTTTTACTGAAACTCTGAGCGCTGTGATGAGCAGCAGTCAGTTACTGTAACAGCTTTGCCTGACACATTGTGCTGAGAGTGAGAGATACTGTAACTAGGGATGAGCCGAACACTCCCCGAGTTCGGTTCGGAGCCAAACCCGAACTTTCCAAATGTTCGGATCCCAACCCGAACCCGAACTCGAACTCAATACAAGTCAATGGGGCTGAAAATTCGGTTTTTAGAGTGCCCTCCAAGAGGGCATATATGCTAGATATTTGCCATAAAAGGTGTATGGGGGTCCGGGTAGTGCCCTGGGGGACAGGAAACAAGGACAAAAAGTAAAAAAAAAAAGTTTTTAAAGGGACAGTGAGTTTTCCATGAAATAAGGGTTAAAAATAAAAACGAAAAATTCCTTTAAATATCGTGCCTAGGAGGTCCCCATAACCTGACCGTGAAGTGGCGGATTTCTAGGATGTATAGAAATATGTAAAAACCAACAAATTACAATTCAAATGACGGTAAATGCTTTTCCTTTAATCTATCCATAAACAACTGCTTGGGGCGGCAGTCTGTATGAAAAGAGGAGACATTTTCGGACATGCAGAAAAAGTTTACTGATTTTTTTGGCGGTGAAAGCAGGAGAATGACTGGAGAATGGAAAATTCTAGACCAAATAGCCGATTTGGAAAGTGAGAAAAATGGGAGAATTTTTCTGGTTTGGCTATTTTGACCTAGAATTTTCTCTTCAGTCATTCTCCTGAGTTTCACCTTTCTCTGAATAACCCTGTCAGGGTTATTCAGAGAGCGGTGAAGAGCAGGAGAATGACTGGAGAATGGAAAATTCTAGGTCAAAATAGCCAACCAGAAAAATTCTCCCATTTAGGCTAGGGTCAGACTAGCGAATTTTTAACGTGCGTTTAGGCGCACTTAATCACGGCCGCACTAGCAGCAAATGACGGGCAATGACGGCCAATATACGAAGTGCGGTCGCACGAAAGTCCGGCTGCGCAACGCAAGTGGAAAATGAACGCATTTTTTTGAGAACGCAGAACCGCTAATACGGACGTACAGAGTGCGCTGCTTCCACTAGTGGCGTGTGTGCGTGATTTGGAGACGTCAGACCCTGCTCATGTCCGGCCAACATAACGTCCAGACACCCAAAGTTTCCTGGTTTGGATCTGTAAAAAATCACGCACAAAAATGCACATCGTATGACCGTTTTCGCGCATTCCGTGAAAAAATACGGCAATGCGTTCAGACGCAATTTCGGTCACTGTGAAAAATGCGTTAGTCTGACCCTAGCCTTATCTCACTTTCCAAATCGGCTATTTGGTCCAGATTGTTCTCTTTTCTTGCCATTCTCCTTGTTTTCACCTTTCTCTGAACAACCCTGAGAGAGAGGTGAAAGCCAGGAGAACTGTCAGGAGAAGAGAACAATCTAGACCAAATAGCCAATTTGGAAAGTGAGCTAAATGGGAGAATTTTTCAGGTTTGGCTATTTTGACCTCGAATTTTCACTTCTCCAGTTATTCTCTTGCTTTTCACCGCTTTCTGAATAACCCTGTGAATGTTTAATCCCGAGGTGAAAAATAACATTGCTTTAGATGTTATTTTGAATTTTTTTCAAACACCAGTTAACCACTTGGCTGCTATGGACGCGCTCAGCGCGTCCAGCCAAGTGGTTCTCCTGTGCTATGGACGCTCTGAGCGGATTCCGCCGGATTACTGCGCCCCCCCAGTGCGGGCTGACATCTTGGATGTCAGCCCAGCACTCCGGGACCCCGGCGGAGCAATTAGATGTCATCGCAGCGACGCGATGACATCTAATTCAGGCCCCCCCCCGCATGTGTGGAGGAAGCGTGGAGGAAGTGTGGAGGAAGCGCCTGAAGCGATCGTCGGGGGCAGAGTGTTAATCCAGGCACTGTTTGGAAGGGCAAACATTCCAAAAGGTGGTTGTGATTAACCCCTGGGGAGTCGGATCACGAATCGGCGCTGAAAAGCGCCGGATCGTGATCCTCTCCTGGAGCTGGCCGACATCTTGGATAGCACGATGACGCCAGTCCTGGAGTTAACCCCTAGCTGCCACCAATGGTGGCGATAGGGGGTTCCAATGAACCCCCTATCTCCCGATCCATGGCAGCTAGGGGTTAATGTTTGATATCGTTGGATCGGCCAGAGCATGGCCTTTCCAAGGATACCAAACATGAGCATGAAAAATGTTGTTTTTTTTTACAAAAAAGGATTTTTTTTTGCTTTTGTTTTGTTAATGCAGCAATATTGTTCCCATTTCAATTATAATGTGAACAATAATGCTGCACTAACGATTTTTGTATGCGGTGCGTTTGTTAAAAAAAGCAAAATTTTCCCCAAAAAAAAATGTAACGAGACCCCATTTCTAATTTTTTTAAGAAGCGCACCCCATACAAAATATAACTGCAAACGATCGCATGTTAAAATGTGAAAAAAAACACTTTACACCTAATAAATTATTGAAAATTCAAATTTTATTGCATTTTTTGTTATAATATACAGACATGACATAACGTATACATATAATAATGACATATTATGAATCTGCCAAGTCTGCCGGAAAGAACGATATATAATATGTATGGGTCATATATCAAAATATGGCTACAAAACGCGGTTAAACATGATGAGCGAAAGCGGTAAAAATGACCTCAGCACAGAGGTGTGAAAAGCCTCAGCAGCGAAAGGGTTAAATGCAGCATATTAGAATGTTTTAGGAGGGAAATTAATTCTCAAATCTCAATCAGAAGCAGACACCACCCCACCACCTCAGTATAGTGTACAATGTATCAAATTGATTACCAGACTAAAAACACCTGGTGTTATGCCCGTTTGTGAACAGAGGTCATTTAGAGTTGATAATCTTTCCACGTATACATTAGCTTTTAATTCAATATCTAATAAACCGTTGCTTATAATATTATACAGTAAAGAGTCTATTTATTTCTAGATTTTTTAGTATTTTGTTAAGCATTTTCTATACTTTTTTCAAAATTTCTTTTTTTTTCGAACTCGAACCGAACACACCCAAAAAGTTGTTTGAAGTTCGCAAACTTTCGAACTGCCAAAGTTCGGGCCGAACTCCGAACCGTCCGAACCCGAACAGCTCATCCCTAACTGTAACAAGCAGCGATCTCAGCCCTCTGAGGAGCCACTACAATAGTAATTGTATCCACTGGTTTTCGGATGAATGAAATTAGTTTTCATACTAAAGAACTGAAAACGAATTTCTTTCGCAACTAAAAAAATTGCATTTTAGTTCAAAACGAAATTTTGTGCTGTGCACATGTCTACTGGTTAGATATTTCTGTATCTGCACTATTAAATAACCTAAAATATGTTTTCATTTCACTAAATTCACAAAAAAAGCCCAACCAAAATTATTCAGGGGGTACGGCCCCCTCTGATTAACTCAAAGGACGCGCCGGCCAGTGTTCTGGCACATGAGGGAAGTACTCATATCGCGGGCAGCGGGCGTGCTACCCAGGAGTGCGATGGTCGCCCGCTATAAGCGGTTCATTGTGCCATAACACCAGCATGCCTAGACAGGTTGTGGCCCACAGGGAGAAGACGGGAGAAGACGGGCGAAAATGGCGCTGGCGCTGACCAGGTGTCCACCTCTCAGGTGAGGTGATGACTCCTGGGTTCAGCTGCCCCCGCCAAAAAAAAGTGCCCCCCCATGAAATAATATAAACAATAATAATTTGCCTCCCCCAAAAAAAAAATGATTTGTCCTCCACCCTGAATAAAAAAAAAAAAAATTGCCCCCAGTCAGTCACGTATCAGCCGCAACCCGCTGGGCACACTGCCGAACGCAGCTGCAAACTGCCGAACAAACCGCTGCAAGTCGCCGAATGCAGCCGAAGATCCACTAACTTCACCCTGCACCTGCAAGCCGCCGAACGCAGCCGTTGACCAACTCGAACGGACCACCATATGCCGCGGGAAGAAGCCGACCAGCTGCCGAGCAGGGGGGAAAAACACCCAACTTTTAAGCTCCTGACACACAAGCTTTTTTCAGAGTAGAAGGATCATCTGTGAGAGTGAATGTTCCTTCCTCTCTGACGCCCGTGTGGTCACCACGCTGAGCGGAGTTAGTACGCTCAGCACAGCAAAGCACGATCCTCCTACTGAGGATTGCGCTTTGTAGTCCCGTCTGCGTCCGTTGCAGCTTATTGACGGGCAGGCTTTTTGACATCCGATGGTATCGTGTACAATTCGTGCGCGCACTACCCTGTGTGGCCCTCCACGGCGATCCGTCACAACGCTGCGACAAGTGCGGTCACACGGACGCGCTCAGTGCGCTGGTGTCACTGCAGCCTTGAAAGGTGTTTTAAAAAAAAAACTGCTTGAAAATGCATTTAAATTACATATGAAGTCCTTTAAATAATAATAAAAAGGTCTGTTACAGAAAAAAACGCCGTTTAACCTCCCTGGCGGTCTAATTCTTTAAAAATTTCGTGTCTAAAAGCGTCTCAATTTTTTTTTAAAGGAAACGTGTTTTTGTACATAGTTAGCCTGTAATAATTAGGAATCGAGCACTGAAATCCGTGCAATCAAGAGTCCTTACTGGTAAAATCCTTTATAAATAAATAAATAAATAGTAAATACACTAAGTCCGATAAAGTTTGAAACACGAAATAATAATTTATCATCCCAAAAATAATTATCCAAAATAATGCAAATAAATGATATTCAATAAAATACAACAAAAAACACTGAAATCGGTCAGAAAACAAGAGTAAGAGGATGTATGGTCTATTTCTTATCCTGTACTGCCACCTAGTGGCCGTTCATAAACATTACACTTTGGAGTACAGTATTTTATGAATTGTTTATAAGTTTGCTGATGGTTCCCGCCCACCTTGCACCATGTGACTCGCAGGGAGCCTTCCAGGAAGCAGCTTGCCGCGATCACACTGCGGAGGACAGCGAGGGAGCCAGGAGGATTGAGTAAACATCCAGCCCGAGTGTGGCTCGGGGTTACCCTTTGCGGTAGTGAAATTTAACCCCGAGTCACACTCGGGAATACCGGCAGAGAGGTTAAAGAAAAATCAGAAAAAAATATTTCGTTGAAAATAAAACAAAACTAATAATGCCCAAAAATATAGACTTTTTTTGCTACAAATGAAAAAAATAAAGAGATGAATAAATATTTAATAAAAACGGGAATATTTTTTACATTGAAACCTATGGGATTCGCCTGATTAAACTTGTCGAATGAAACCACTGAACATCAGGGCATTTCACTGCTGACATTTCTCTGCTGTTCAGTGTCTGTGAATAGATTAACCATTGCTTCTCTATGGGGATATCACAGCCGTCGAACAGGCACCGTATTTCACTGGCAATTCATCAATATTTGGCGAACTGCCTGCTTTCTGAATAGCCGATTGGCCACAAATTGCACCGTATGGGGAAGCTCACTGTTCGGTGTAATTTCGTGGCCAATTCGGTGCTTTTTGAAAGAGCACTAAATGGTGAATTTCATTGTACGGTGCAACTTTGCTATTCAGAGAGCTGTAAATTCTCCAAATACTGGCGAATTGACAGCTGAATACGGTGCAGTTCGTCTCAGATCACCACAATACATTGATCTTTGGCGGCCGTGAAATTGTCCCATAGAGAAGTAATGGTTAATCTATTCAGAGACGCTGAACTGCACTGAAATGTTTGCCAAATTCCCATTTTTCCCCGATTTTTCCGTGATTCAGTTCTACAGGTTTAAAGAGGTGAAACCCATAAGATTCATGCATTTTTATTGTTTTAAACGCTTTTAACCACTTGGCTGCTAAGGATGCGCTCAGCGCGTCCAGCCAAGTGGTGCCTAGGCTGCGGAGGACGTGCTGAGTGCGTCCTATCTTCGCAGCCCGCGATCGGCCGGTATTTCGGCCTCCCGGTGCGGACTGACATGGATGGATGTCTTGGATGTCGGCCAAGCCTCCGGGATCTCCCCCACATGGACGCGATGACATCCGTTTCAGGAGTTAACCCCTAGCTGCCACTAATGGTGGAGATAGGGGGGCCCAACGACACCCCTATCTCCCGATCCGTGGCAGCTAAGGGTTAATGTTGAGCATGGCCTTTCCAATGATACCAAACATGACTATGTTAACCCTAAAGTAAAAATTTTTGAAATAAAAACATAAATAAAAATAAATAAAAATACAGTTTTTTAGTTTTGTTTTATTAATGCAGCAATATTGTTTCCTTTTCAATTATAATGTAAACAATGATGCTGCACTAACGATTTTTTCTATGTGGGGTTTGCTAAAAATCATGCAATTTCCCCCCAAAAAATGTAACGAGTCCCCATTTCTAATTCGTTTAACAAGCGCAGCTCATAGAAAATATAAACGCAAAGGCTCGGATGATAAAATGTGAAAAAAACTCTTTATACACTGTAGATGATTGAAAATTCCAATTTTATTGCATTTTTTGTTCTAATATTGAGGCAGGGCATGACGTATACAGATAATAATGACATATTATGAATCTGCCGAGTCTGCTGGAAAGAACGATATATAATATGTCTGGGTCATATAATAAAACGTGGCTTCAAATCGCGTTTAAACATGATGAGCAAAAGCGGTAAAAATGAGAATCAGCGCACAGGCGTGAAATGGGTCAGCAAAGAAGGGGTTAAAGAATAGCATTTTTTTTATTGAATGTCCACTTGGTATTCCTTGTTTTAGAGGTAATGGATGGTAGCTTGACCACGTCAAAAGGCTATCAGTAGCAGTAGGTTTTCTAAAGAGGGTTGTTGTTATCTTATTATCGTCTGTTTTATTGTTATATCCAGAAAATTTAAAGTATTTGCATTTGTTTCGCTTGTAAAGAATACGTTTACTTTGTTAGAGTTAAGAGGTTTGATAAACTCGTGAAATGTTTCTCGGGTGGAGGTCCAGACGATCATAACGTCGCCAATGTATCTCTTCAAGCAGTGTATAAATCGATTGAAATTGGCGGTTGATTCGTGAAATACTATTGATTCCTCCCGTTAACCTAAGTATAGGTTGGCGTATGTGGGGGCACAAGGTGTACCCATCACCGAACCGTGACATTGTAAATAATATTTACCCTCGAAAAGAAAATAGTTATGAGTAAGTGTAAGTTTTAACCACTTGGCTGCTATGGACGCGCTGGCGCGTCCAGCCAAGTGGTTCTCCTGTGCTACGGATGCGCTGAGCGCGTCCATGCACAGGAGGCAGCAATCTGACGGATTCCGGCGGATTGCTGCGCCCCCCCCCCGGTGTGGGCTGACATCTTGGATGTCAGCCCAGCACTCGGGACCCCGGCGGGGACATTAGATGTCATCGCGGCGACGCAATGACATCTAATTCAGGCCTCCCCCCCGCATGTGCAGAGGAGGCGCCTGAAAGGGAGGGGGGAGGTCCTTCGGACCTCTCTCCCTCCCGATCGCCGGCGTTGCGGGGGTTAATACAGGCACCGTTTGGAAGGGCACAGCCTGCCCTTCCAAACGATGGCTGTTATTAACCCCTGGGGAGCCGGATCACGAATCGGCGCTGAAAAGCGCCGGTTCGTGATCCTTTCCCGGAGCTGGCCGACATCTTGGATGTCGGCCAAGCCTCCGGGAACTCCCCCTGAGGACTGGCGTCATCGTGCATAGCATGATGACGCCAGTCCTGGAGTTAACCCCTAGCTGCCACCAATGGTGGAGATAGGGGGTTCCAATGAACCCCCTATCTCCCGATCCGTGGCAGCTAGGGGTTAAAGTTTGGAGCATGGCCGTTCCAACGATACCAAACACCACTGTGAAAAAAGTTTTTTAAAAAAAATTAAAATTAAAAATAAAAAAATATTTAAAAAAAAAAAAAGTTTTTTTTTTTGGTTTGTTAATGCAGCAATATTGTTCCCATTTCAATTATAATGTGAACAATGATGCTGCACTAACGATTTTTGTATGCGGTGCGTTTGTTAAAAAACGCGTAATTTTAGAAACATAGAAACATAGAAAAATGTCGGCAGATAAGAACCTTTCGGCCCATCTAGTCTGCCCAATTGCATGGATACTTTACCTGGATTTATCTTTTCTTTAGGATAGCCTTATGCCTATCCCATGCTTGCTTAAATTCAATTACTGTTTTGGCCTCTACCACTTCTACTGGAAGACTGTTCCATGTATCCACCACCCGCTCAGTAAAATAATGCTTCCTGATGTTACTTTTAAACCTTTGCCCCTCTAATCTAAGACTATGTCCTCTTGTTTTGCTATTTTGTTTCCTTTTAAATATACTCTCTTCCTCTACCTTGTGGATTCCCTTTACGTATTTAAATGTTTCTATATCTCCTCTGTCTCGTCTTTTTTTAAAAGCTGTACATGTTAAGATCATTAAGCCTTTCCTGGTAACTTTTCTCCTTCAAGCCGTACACCATTTTAGTAGCCCTTCTCTGAACTCTCTCCAAGATGTCTATATCCTTCTGGAGATACGGTTATCTATATAATTTTCCCCAAAAAAAATGTAACGAGACCCCATCTCTAATTTTTTTAACAAGCGCGCCCCATACAAAATATAACCGCAATTGCTCGCATGTTAAAATGTGAAAAAAAACACTTTACACGTTGTAAATTATTGAAAATTCATATTTTATTGCATTTTTTGTTATAATATACAGACAGGACATGACGTATACATATAATAATGACATATTATTAATCTGCCGAGTCTGACGGAAAGAACGATATATAATATGTCTGGGTCATATACTAAAATAGGCCTTCAAAACGCGTTTAAACATGATGAGCAAAACTGGTAAAAATGACCTCAGCACAGAGGTGTGAAAAGCCTCAGCAGCGAAAGGGTTAAAAGATCCAGGATAAAGGTAATGAACTTTTGGGAGAAGTTATCATTTCTTTGAAGATACATCTCTACATGTTTTAAACCTTGTTCGCGAGGGATACTACTGTATAAAGATTCGACATCTAGTGCACATAGTAGTGATTGGGATGGAAGAGGAAGATCGTTTATAAGAGCTAAAGTATCTTTCGAGTCGTGAAGGAAGGAAGGAAGGTTAGAAACAAAGGGACGCAAAATTCGTGTCAACGAAAAAACTGATGTTCTGTGCGAGGCTGTCATTTCCCGAGACTATTGGTCTGCCAGGAGGTGGGTTTTTACCCTTATGATAAAATGTATACTGTGAGGGATGAAGCCTGCCCATTAACCCTTAACGCCGCAGGACGTACAATTACGCCCTGCATTAGGCGGGCTTTGATGCCGCAGGACGTAATTGTAAGTCCTCGGCGTTTTCAGACCCCCCCGGGAGATACTCACCTCCTCCGGCGGCTCCCTCGCTGATCTGAGTCCCACGGAGTCAGATTGGCGGGGTTTCCTCCTCCGGCGCACTGACGTCATCGTGCCGGGAGCGCAACGTCAGTTTCAGGCGTCCCCCCGCCGGAGCAGGGGAAGCGCCTGAAGGGGAGGGGGGGATCCTTTGGATCCCTCTATCTCCCCATCGACGGGGACCAGGGGACTGTGGCCAGTATCGCTGGAAGGGTCACAGCCTGACCTTTCCAGCGAAGTATGGGGGGTTAACCCCTTAGTTGCCAGGTCGCGACCGGGCACTAATTTGTGCCCGATCGCGGCCTATTTCCGGTGGGGGCCGCCATCTTGGATGGCAGCCCTCACCTCTGGGTCCCCCCCGCTCAACTGACTCATCGCGCCATGCGCGATGATGTCAGTTAACCGGGGAACCCCCTAGCTGCAAAGGGATTTCCTATGGAAATCCCATAGAGGAGATAGGGGGGTTCTTTGAACCCCTTTATCTGCTGATCGGTGGCAGCTAGGGGGTCATGTATGATATTGCTGGAAAGGCCAGAGCATGGCCTTTCCAAGGATATCAAACATGTCCATCTTATGAGTAAAATAAAAGTTTAAAAAAAGTAAAAATAAAAATAATAAAAAAATAATAATAAAAAATAAAAAAATAAATACGTTTTTTTTTTTAATGCAGCACTATTGTTCACATTTCAATTATAATGTGAACAACGATGCTTCACTAATGATTTTTTTTGGGGGGGGGGTTTAGCTAAAATCACGCAATTTCTCCCCCAAAAAAAATGGGTTCCCCGTTCTAATTTTTTTAACAAATCTAGCCCATAGCATATGACCGCAGAGCCTCGGATAATAAAATTAAAAAAAAAACACTTTACACACTGTGGAAGATTGAAATTTTATTGAAAATTCACATTTATTTAAATTTTTTTACATTTTTTGTTATAGCATTTTGGCAGGGCATGACCTATACATATAATAATTATATATTATTAATCTGCCGAGTCTGCCGGAAAGAACGATATATAATATGTCTGGGTGGGATAATAATACGTGGCTTAAAAACGGTCAAAATGAGCTCAGCAAACTTCTACTTCCGAAACAGCGCCGAAGTTGTAAAATTACTCCCGTCCTTAAGGGGTTAATATATAAGTAAACCAAGGCATAGCTAAAGTAATACACAAGGCAATATATACTCTGACCGTTAACCCCTTCACAGCTGAGCCACTTCAATCCTCTGAAAAAAATAAAGTTAGGTTTTTATTTAATTATTTATGATTTGCATTTTACACTGAATATAGTCATGGTCAGACTCTGCCCTTTCCAACGACTCCTCGATCAACCATTTGTGACGCACAGGGACGGAGATACAGCGGTCTGAAGGATGTGGGGGAAGCTGGATGCTGATCCTGAGGGGGGGGGCACATGGGGGGGCTAGGAATAACCCCTAATTTGCGCCCCTGTAGAGACGCCTATGTTTAAAACACACACACTGCATTATTCTGCAAATGTTCCTGAATTGACTCCAGAAATCCATCTGCAAGAACTAAAAAACGATTAAAAAACTTTAAATGCAGGAAAAAGTATCCAATATGACGGTTACAAAAAGCCTCCGAGTGGGGGCAAAATACCCTTTATATATCACTGTGACTGCCCCCACTGGGAGACTATTCCATGTATCTATTACCCTTTCTATATCACTGTTACTGCCCCCACTGGGAGACTATTCCATGTATCTACTACCCTTTCTATATCACTGTTACTGCCCCCACTGGGAGACTATTCCATGTATCTATTACCCTTTCTATATCACTGTTACTGCCCCCACTGGGAGACTATTCCATGTATCTACTACCCTTTCTATATCACTGTTACTGCCCCCACTGGGAGACTATTCCATGTATCTACTACCCTTTCTATATCACTGTTACTGCCCCCACTGGGAGACTATTCCATGTATCTATTACCCTTTCTATATCGCTGTTACATTACGGTAGGTATAGCGGCAAGGGAAACAGATTTAGGAATAAACCATTGTAAATGTGTATTTGCCGTCATAACCCCTGAAATGCCGGTAAAGTAAAGGGTTATTCAAAAAGCTCTGAACTTTCCCCCTTTTGTACCGAATGAATTTCACAGTACGGTGCAATTTCGTGGCAATTCGGCTTTTCAGAAAGATGGCAATTCACTAAATATTGGAGAAATGCCAGTGAAATAAAGTGCAAGTTGCCGCAAATCGTGGCAGTGAAATTAACCGTTTCTTCTCTATGGGACAATCTATTCAGAGAACGCCGAACTGCACTGAAAAGTTGTGGAAATGCCCAGATTTTCGGTGGTTTTGTTCGACAGGTTTAAACAGACGAATCCCATAGGTTTCAAAAAAAAATTCCCATTGTCATTATTTTTTTGGCAACCGTCTATTCTTTTTATTTGCAGTAAATGTTTTTTTGATTTGTTCCGGCATTTCTCAGGTTTTTTGTCGGTGAAATTTTTGATTCCCATATTTTGTAAAAGCCAATTTTTTTATTCTGTAACAGAACTTTTTATTACTTATAGGACTTTTTATTATTTTCATGCATTTTTTTTAAACGTGGTTTAAAATTGCAATTTTTTTTTCTTTTCTCTACCCTCAGTGTGACGGTCAATCGGCTTTTTTCACCGGCTGACCGCTGGCATTCGCATTATCTTCAACGATTCGTCGGCTGTATTCGGCAGGTTTATTGAGGGATCCCTTCGGCGCACTCTGTGAACCTTGCGGTGAAAGCTGAATTCAAAAACGAAGTCGGCGAAATTAACTCCTGAAATGCCGGAAACTGAAGGGAAAATATAAAACAGTAACCAGCGCCGCATTAACCCCTGAAACGCCACAAAACTAGGAGAAAGCCTTGTGATTACCACACAGTGCGGCACACAGCCTCGCCAGTAACCCCTCAGATGCCATTACAGCAAGAACAAATGAAATACCCATAAAATGCCATAAAACAAAGGGAGAAAGTGTGAACCCTGTGTGAAAACAGCTGAATGTGTATTTAATGATTATTATTAATGTTATTAAAGGACCCCTGTGCCTCCTGGAATCCGATGCCCCCCAGGGGTGAAGAGCAGCAACTCCTTCCCAGATTCTATAGCTTGGGGGGGGGGCTGAGACGGGGGGGGGGCTGCCTCACTCACTCTCTCCCTGTGTGACTGACAGGGGGGGGCTGCCTCACTCACTCTCTCTCCCTGTGTGAGTGACAGGGGGGCTGCCTCACTCACTCTCTCCCTGTGTGACTGACAGGGGGGGGGCTGCCTCACTCAATCTCTCTCCGTGTGAGTGACAGGGGGGGGGCTGCCTCACTCACTCTCTCCCTGTGTGACTGACAGGGGGGGGGAGCCTGGTCGGGCGCCTCACTCGTTCCTGTGTCTGGCAGGTGGGGGGGCAGCTGGGTCGAGGAAGCGTGTCACTCCCTTCCTGCCCCGTTGTGTGATGTCTGGGAGGGAGTGGGTGTCGGCGGCCATGCAGTTTCCAGGCTTGAAGCAGCAGCAATGCTAGTAGTTGTCAGTGCGGCTGCGCATTGTGTCATGTGACCGGTGTCGCAGCCTTGTGACGTAGGTGTCGGTGTGTCCAGAGAAGCTGTGTTTGTCTTAAAAATTGTAAAGAAGCTGTAGGGTTTTTGGGGAAAAGAAGTGCTAATACGAAGATTAGTGCATCCCATGAAGAGAATGAGTATTTTTAAAAAGCAAAATTAATGCTTCTCCAGAGCTGGACTCGAACCCTGGGACATGGGATCATCATTGCCCTGCACCTTCTCACTAGGCCACCGGAGAAGACTGCTTACAGCAGTTCAGAAAATGTATTTGACTCTTCATGCTGCTCCAACAGGAAGTGACATCACAGTCAAACTTTTGATTTCATTCAATAGCCTGTAGAAGGCCCCAGCTAAAACAGAGATTAAAGGGATACTCTAGGCAACATGACCACCTAAGCTTTTTTAGGTGATCATGATGATGCCCTGAGTATTCCCCTACCTGTCCCCCCTCCCTCTGCTCAGCAGATCAGCTGAAAACAGCTGAGAGACACAGAGGAGTTTACTCCGCCCACTTTCAGCGCGATGACGTCTCCAACTCGCCGCAGTAGCTGGCGGCAGCGGCTGAGGGTTAGTGTTGCGCGCATCCTCTTGCGTTAGTGTTGTGCGCATCCTCAGAGGGAGCCGGGAGGAAGCCTGCCGATTGGCTGGCTTACGTGAGAGGCACGCATGCGCGCTTCTCACGTAAACCAGAAGGCAAGTCCGATGCAAGAAGGACGGGAGCGGAAGAGTAGGGAGGTGAGTATAAAAAAAAAAAAAAGACGCCGCTGGAAACAAGTGGATTTTAGTATTACAGTTACACAAAAAAACAAAAAAAACTTTTTATTAATGGAATAGTGTTAGATTAGGATAAAAAAACGGGAGGGGGGTTTGAGTAGAGTGTTCCTTTAAGTCCGGGGCATTTTGGGCTGAGCAGCACACCGCCCATAATCCAAATAAAACCAATCGGCCGCAGAACCGGGAGAAAAAAATTAATAAAAAACTGCTATTCTTCACTGCTGAGCCATTTCACGCCTGTGCGCTGACTCCCATTTTTACCGCTTTTGCTCATCATGTTTAAACGCGATTTGAAGTCACGTTTTATTATATGACCCAGACATATTATATATCGTTCTTTCCGCCAGACTCGGCACATTCACAATATATCATTATTATATGTATATGTCATGTCCTGCCTGTATATTATAACAAAAAATGCAATAAAATTTGAATTTTCAAAAATTTACAAGGTGTAAAGTGTTTTTTTTTCACATTTTAACATGCGAGCGTTTACGGTTATATTTTCTATGAGTTGCGCTTGTTAAAAAAATTTGAAATGAGGAGTCGTTAAATTTTTTTGGGGGGAAAATTACGTGTTTATAACAAACGCACCCCATAAAAAAATCATTAGTGCAGCATTATTGTTCACATTAGTATTGAAATGGGAACAACATTGCTGCATTAACAAAACAAAAAACTGTTTATTTTTTATTTATTTATTTAAAAAAATTTTTTCATTTTTTCCCCCACAACTTTTTACATGGTCATGTTTGGTATCATTGGAAAGGCAGCTCACACATGGGTAGATACTGCCCCCATCAGCTCACACATGGGTATATATTGCCTCCAGAAGTTCACACATTGATAAATATTGCCCCAGTAGCTCACACATGGATATATATATTGCCCCAGTAGCTCACACATTGATATATATTGCCCCAGTAGCTCACACAATGATATATATTGCCCCAGTAGCTCACACATTGATATATATTGCCCCAGTAGCTCACACATGGATATATATTTCCCCCAGTAGCTCGCACATTGATATATACTGCCCCCAGCAACTCACACATTGATATATATTGCCCCCAGCAGCTCACACATGGGTATATACTGCCCCCAGCAGCTCAAACATGGGTAAATATTGCCCCCAGCAACTCACACATTGATATATATTGCCCCAGAAGCTCACACATTGATATATACTGCCCCCAGCAACTCACACATTGATATATATTTCCCCCAGCAGCTCACACATGGATATTTATTGCCCCCAGCAGCTCACACATGGATATATACTGCCCCCAGCAGCTCACACATGGGTATATACTGCCCCCAGCAGCTCAAACATGGGTAAATATTGCCCCCAGCAGCTCACACATGGATATATACTGCCACCAGCAGCTCACATATGGGTATATACTACCCCCAGCAGCTCACGCATGGGTATATACTGCCCACAGCAGCTCACACATTGATATATACTGCCCCCAGTAGCTCACACATTGATATATTTTGCCCGCAGTAGCTCACACATTGATATATACTGCCCCCAGTACCTCACACATTGATACATACTGCCCCTGTAGCTCACACATTGATATATACTGCCCCAGTAGCTCACACATTGATATATACTGCCCCCAGTAGCTCACACATTGATATATATTGCCCCAGTAGCTCACACATGGATATATACTGACCCCAGCAGCTCAGGGGCCCGGTTTTGTAAGGGGAGTTCAGACCATGGCGACGCACTACCAAACCGCCTCGTCGGCAGCGCTCCAGCGTGCCTTCGTGGGCCCCACGTGCACCCTGCATTGACGCCGCGCATCATGTGAGGGGCGGCATCAATGCAGGGTGCACGTGGGGCCCAGGAAGGCGCGCCGCCGTCGAGGCGGTTTGGTACTGCGCCACCGTGGCCAGAACGTCCCTTACAAAACCAGGCCCCCACTGACCGACGGGCCCTCGGGCAGCGCCCGAGTGCCCAATGGGTCAGTCCTCCCCTGAACACAATGGATTGTATACACATGCCTTCTTATCTTAAAGGAATCTTCTTACAGCAGGGAGTATACAATCTACAGAGAGGGGGGTAGCCACAGAGGAGTACAATATAAAGACAGAGGACAGCTAATACAGAGATGTACACTATACAGAGAGAAGGTACGCAGAAACATTACAATAAACATTGTCGGGTATATTAGAGACAAAGGATTTAAAATGGATGCCTGTAGCCATTTTGTTTTTAAAGACAGTTTCTTTTCTTCAAAAATTTCTCTAAGTTTAGAAATTAATGAGATTTTTTTTTACAGAGTTCATTCCTGGGTGAAGTCTTTTATATTTTTTTAAAGAAGTGCCAGACATGAAGGAATCTAGAATGTGTGTATGTGATAAGGCTAAGGTTTAAGTGCTAAGACGTGTCATAATTAAATTTATTGGTCTGTCTTAAGTTTCTAAAACAAAAGATATTTTGTCTTTTGGGTATAGGAATAAGAGTTAAAATTTCTCTAATATAGATTTATATTCACGAAATATATGTTTATAATCAAAGTATATTTTATTATATTTACAGTAGGAAATATACTCCAAAATATAGTATATAATTGGTAAATAATAAAATTTACTAAAGAATAGATTCTGTGAGTTAACCAGAAGAGAATTTAGCTGATAGTAAGCAACCAAAAGGGAGTGAGGATATAAATCAAGCATGACAGATGGAGACACAGTGTCTAGTGACTGAAGAGAAGGTCTTTGTTAAGTCAGTCTGACCTTTTTGACCCGAGATAAGAATTAAAAAGAAATGGTGGAATTAATTTAAGAAGTGCAATACTGCCCTCTAGAGGATAGTAAAAATAATGATTCATATTATTATTAATTAACCGTGACGTCAAATTGGCTATAATAAGCGGCAAAGGTTTTTGTAAGTCAGTCGGAGATTTCAGCAGACAGACTCACATTGCAATGCATTCAGACGTCCATTACACATGACACTCTGAGAAGTCGGAGATTCCAGCAGTCAGAGTCATACTGCAATGCATTACACATGACCCTCTGAGAGTCCAAGATTCCAACACTCAGACTCACACCACGATGCAGGCAGATCCCAAGACATGAGGCAATCAAGATTCTCACTAAATTTAAGACTCTCACCAACTCTCTAACTCACATGCATTGATTATCTGATATCGATAATTTTCACACATTGCAAAAATTATTACATCAGGAATTCCAAGGCAGACTTATCAACATCCAAATTGGACAGGTAATGTATGAAAAAGGGGAATTAATGTAATTATATATATATGTGTGAAGATATTCTTGCAACATTAGACTGAGATTCTCAGATACCGTTAAATCCAAATTCTAAGTAATTTCTATTCTGCAGATAGAAATATGAAGAAGTGGATATAAGGATTTATTCCTAAAGAAATGTTGTAAGATTGATACCAATATATATATTGAATTTGGAAATTACTGTGATTAAAATTAATAAGCAGGGAATTATATAACTACAAAAAAAATAAAAAGCAAAAGATTAGAAGTTTAATTCTCGAGATTAGGGGAGGATTCACTAAATAAGTTTTTATTACTTATTATTAAATTAGCTCATCTTTTGTTGATTCATGTAGCATAGAGATATATATATATATCTATAAGAGCTGGCTGGTTAAACATTGTTTGCTGGGAAATGCATGTTGTATTAAGCAGAAATGTTTATTAACCATTTGTGTATTAGTTACTAACTGATAAGGTAAATGATATTAATCATATATGCAGTTACTAACCGGAGATACATATATTGTGAAGCTAGTTTTTATATGCTGATGGATTGTGGTTTATAAATTGTTGTTTATGATATGAGATTTGAAACTTTTTTGTATACGTAATAAATATATATATATTTTTATCCGATTATTGATTATTGTATTTTTTAAAGCAAAACACAGACAATTAAAAGAATTCAGGATAATTTCTAGGAAATATAAACAATTGATATTTGTGTCTCGTATAAGTTTCTTATGAAATAATAATCCCTGATATATTGGAGGCAACGGCCGAGGTAGGTCCAGTAAATCCAATATAGACATATTGGAGGCTTGGCTGATAAATCCAATATATATAAACGTGTTGTATTCACGTGCAGAGATTATATCCGACAACATATAAGGGAATATTAATATAACACAGACATCAGGTAATAGGGCACACAGAACAAACACTCTACCCTATATACAGAGACAACGAAATGCAAACAAAATAACTGCAAATAAACATTGGGGCGGCCATTTCGTCACACCATCTACATCCGTCAAAAATAACATCAGTCACAAAAACAGACCGTGTGGCCACTACTGCGTCTTCCGTCAGAACGTACGTCCGTACTGCACGGACGCACAGTCAGTAAAATTGCGCTTGTCTCACATCAGGCGAATTCCATAGGTTTCATTGTAAAAAATATTGCCGTTTATATTAAATATTTATTCATCTCTTTATTCTTTTCATTTGCAGCAAAAAAAGTCGATATTTTTATTCATTTATTTGGGATTTATTTTTTAGCAAAATATTTTTTCCGATTTTTCTTTAAATGGCGTTTTTTATTATTATTTAAAGGACTTCATATGTTATTTAAATGCAATTTCAAGCAGTAGTTTTTTTTAAACACCTTTCATGGCTGCAGTCACACCAGCGCACTGAGCGCGTCCGTGTGACCGCACTTCCCTGCATCTGTCACAGCGTTGTGACGGATCGCCGTGGAGGGCCACACAGGGTAGAGCGCGCACGAATTGCACGCACTACCATTGGATGTCAAAAAGCCCTCCCCGTCAATAAGCTGCAACGGATGCAGACGGGGCTACAAAGCGCAGTCCTCGATAGGAGGACCGTGCTTTGCTGCGCTGAGTGCACTAACTGCGCTCAGCGTGGTGACCACATGGGCATCAGAGAAGAAGGAACATTCACTCTCACGGATGATCCTTCTGCTCTGATAAAAAGCTTCTGTGACAGCAGCTTAAAAGTTGGTGTTTTTTTCCCTCCTGTTTGACGGCTGGTCGACTTTTTCCCGCTGCATTTGGTGGTCCGTTTGAGTCAGTCTTCAGCTGCGTTTGGTGGCTTGCAGGTGCAGGGTGAATTCAGTGGATCTTCAGCTGTGTTTAGCGGCTTGCAGCGGTTTGTTCAGTGGTTTGCGGCTGCGTTCAGCAGTTCGCCCAGCGGGTTGCGGCTGATACGTGACTAACTGGAGGGCAAATTATTTTTTTCAGGGTGGAGGACAAATCATTTTTTTGAGGTGGAGGCAAGTTATTATTGTTTTTAATATTTCATGAGGGGGCTTTTCCTCAGTGTGCAGGATTCATACGCTGCATTAATATTGTCGCAGAGAGGTGCTACCCCGCAGTGTGTAGGATTATTACACTGCATAATTTATACTGTAGAAAGGAGCATCCCCTCAGTGCGCAGGATTCATGTGCTGCATTAATTATACTGTAGCGAGGTTCTTCCCCTCAGTGTGCAGGATGTATAGGCTGCATTATATATAATGTAGAGGTGCTTGTCCTCAGTATGCAGGATTCATATGCTGTATAAGGCTAGGGTCAGACTAGCGCAGTTTTAACGTGCGTTTAGCCGCACGAAATCACGGCCGTACTAGCAGCAAATGACGTCCAATGCCGGGGAACATACGACGAACGGCCGCACGAAAGTTCGTCCGCGCAACGCAAGTGGCCAACGAACGCATTTTTTCGAGAACGTCAAACCGCTACTACTGACGTACAGAGTGCGCTGCGGCCGCATAGCGGCGTGTGTGTGTGATTAGGAGACGTCAGACGCTGCTAATGTCCGGCTAACATAATGTCCAGACGCAAAAAGTGTTTTATTGATGATCCGTACAAAATCACGGACGAAAAGGCGCATCGTATGACCGCTATCGCGTATTTCGGGAAAAAATACGTACGTTCGTTCGACCGCACTTTTTCACGGACAACGTGAAAAATGCGTTCGTCTGACCCTAGCCTTAGGTTGAGGTCAGACGAGCGCATTATCTGCGAGCGTACAGATGTGCATTCCAGCATTGTGACGCTGCAACGGGGCTGGCCACACGTTGTTGCGCGCACACTCACACGTACGTTCCTTCCGCTCTTCAAAACCCTCGTCTGACCCCAGCCTTAGTTTTACTGTAGAGAGGTTCTTCATCACAGTGTGCAGAATTCATATGCTGCATTAATTATATTGTAGAGAGGTGTTTCCATCCAGTGTGCAGGATTCATACGCTGCATAAATTATACCGCAGTGAGGTCCTTCCGTACGGTGTACAGGATTGCAAAGGCAAATGAAATTCCCATAAAATGCCATAAAACGAAGGGGAAATGAATACTCAGTGTGAAAACAGCTGAATTTGTATTAATAAATTATTTTCTTAATAATGTTACATTGTATATGGTCATATCAGCTATCATTAGAAAGGGTAGACTCTGCCCTTTCCAATGACATATGGAACAACCTTGTGCGATGCCCAGGGACAGAGATACAGCAATCCAAATGACCCCTGTGCCGCCTGCAATCCAATGCCCTCCGGGGTGAAGAGAAGCAATTCCTTCCCAGTGTCTGTGTCTGGCAGGGGGTAGCAGAGACCGGAGGGGACTGCCTCACTCTCTCTGCATGTCCGGCAGGTGTGAGGAAACTGGGTCGGGGAAGCACTTTACTCCTTTCTGCCTCCTTGTGTAATGTCTCAGAGGTAGTGGATATGGGTGGCCAGGCAGTTCTTGGTTGTCCAGGCCAAACTAGGATGCTGTGTTCATTTTTTTTCTTACACCTATATTTCAAAAATCAAAGATGTTATTGGTGTAAATATTAGTATTTACAATCGTCGCGAGAAATATAAAAAAACACCTATTTTACCACTTTCTGAAAATCCAAGTTGGGGGAGGGGTAAAAAAAAGGGGTGGGATGAATATTTTAAACAGGATACCTATATCACAAAAACCGAAGATGTTACAGGCGTGAAAATTGGTATTTACAATCTTGATCGGGAAAAAGCAGGCACTGTTTGGAAGGGCACAGCTTGACCTTCCAAGCAGCGGCTGTCTTTAACCCCTAGGGGGCTGGATTGCAATATGGCGCTAACATGCGCCGTATCGCGGTCCCGTCCCGGAGCTGGCCGACATCTTGGATGTCGGTCAATCTTCCGGGATATCCCCCTAACGACTGGTGTCAACATGCATAGCGCGATGGCGTCAGTTCTGCAAATAACAGCTTGCTGCCACCTACGGTGGAGATAGGGGGTTCCAAATTTTTTTCTTGTTTTATTAATGCAGCAATATTGTTCCCATTTCAATTATAATGTGAACAATGATGCTGCACTAACGATTTTTTCTATGGGCGGCGTTTGCTAAAAACACGTAATTTTCCTCAAAAAAGTAACGATTTTTTTTAACAAGCGCACCCCATCAAAAATATAACCGCAAACGCTCGCATGTTAAAATGTGAAAAAAACCACTTTACATGTTGTAAATTATTGAAAATTCTAATTTATTGCATTTTTTTTATAATAAACAGACAGGACATAACGTATACATATAATAATGATATATTATGAATCTGCCGAGTCTCCCAGAAAGAACGATATATAATATGTTTGGGTTGTATAATAAAATGTGACTTCATATCGTATTTAAACAAGATGAGCGAAACCGGTAAAAATGAGCTCAGCACAGAGGTGTGAAAAGGCTCAGCAGCGAAAGGGTTAAAGTGGTCAGGGTGGGTAGTGTGTCCTTTTTAAAATTATTTCATAAACAAATTGAGTGAGCGGAGAGACTGGAGAGGGAGTGAGTTTGAGCAAGAGACTGGACCTGAGTTTGGGAGGTAGTTTGCGAGGAAGTGCCCAGACATGAGGGAGGCAGGGAGGGTGGGGTTGTGGTATAGAGCTCCAAGTAGTGATAAAACACCAGTTACACACCTCTAACCACCCAGTGGCAGCGCCCCACAGTCTGTGTCATAGTTCTGCTACTGTCGTAAACTAAATAAAAACAAGCTGGTGAAATCCACCAAAACCCTAGAACTAAATCGTACGCAGTAACGGAGCCGTCACGTCTTCTCCAATCAGATCCAAAGTAGCATGAGGGTAATAATGTTAACACAGTCTAACTCTAAACAATGTGTGCTTTACACAGACCGATTAATCGACCAACCGATCAGTTGTCAACAATTTTCATTATCGATTCTCCTTATTATCGATTAGTTGTCAATTATTCGATTAGTTGTTTCAGCCCTAACATACTCACCTCTCCCATCGGGGTCCCGCAGTGGCCTGACTGTTTTGAAGTCACACCGTTCCATGGGACCCCTCCCGGTGCACTGATGTCATCATGCCAGCGATAGGATCTGAATTAGGGTTTGAATTCTCTTGTTATTTCCTTAACCCTTTCACTACCTGAATCGAGTTATCCAGATTTTGCAGTGTAATACATTGAAAAGCAATCATCTGTGTATTGAAAGTCATTTTCATGCCTTTTTAAAGTAAGATTAGTGTATTTTACACAGCGTTTTCTGACAAAGGAGGTGAGGGGGGGGCGCTCTACACAGCCCGACCACTTTAAAGCTGTGAGTCTTCTAATAGCAGATCTTTCATTAAAACAATGACACGAAGCTGAGACGCATTATAGAACTGACTTTAAACAACAATGTCAACATGTTAATATGAGACTTGTGCACAGAAAGACAAATTTGGATTGTTCAAATGGATTCAGGTAATAATTCGGCTGTTTCGGTGAACCAGTTTTAGTTCGTGACGTGATCTGGTTCTTCTGAATTATTTTTTGATGAAATTGTTTTCAGGCGATACGAATCACATTATGAAGTCCACTGGCAGTGCCTGGCAGCGTAAATGTTTATTCAGCGACACCTTGTCACGGTTCCCAGATCCCACCACGCAGTACTTAACACCCCACACTCCACAGAGCCCAGAAGCTACCAACAGAGTAGCCGTGAAAGATCTCTAACTGTCTGGTCCTTAGAATTGGCCAGGTAAACTAGCTAGACAGAAAGGGTTAACAACACGGGGAGTAGTCAGCCGAACCAGAATCAGGAATACAGAGTTCAGAATGGTCAAATGGAATAGCCGGGTCGATATCAGAGCAGTGGCGTAGTACAAGAAAATGGTCTAGGGCAACAGAAGGCAGAATAGTCAGAAACAAACAGAGGTCAATAACGGGTTAATTCAATATAGCAGTCAGGTACAAGGAGCTCAGGAATGGATAACCACGATTTGGCAACTGCTGAGAATACACTGAGGGTTTTTAAAGACCTTCACCAGGCCACGCCCCCCACTCAAGCCGCGCCTCATGCAACCACCTCCCTGCCTGTCTCCTTTTAAACCGGGCATTGGTCAGCGAGCAGCATCAGACATGCTGCCCTCAAGCACACAGGTAGGGCTGGAAGCTCCCAACGTTACAGTACCCCTCTCCACGGGAGGCCACCGGACGACCAACAGGACGAGCGGCAGGACGACCACCAGGGCGATCGGGGTGTGAGGCATGGAACGCCCTGACCAACCTAGAGGCAGACATGTTGGAAGCTGGAATCCAGGACCGGTCTTCTGGACCATAACCCACCCAATCGACCAAGTACTGCAGAGTGCCCCTGCACAGCCTAGAATCCAAAACCTCCTAACCTCATACTCAGATTCACCATCAACCTGAATAGGTGGAGGAGGAGGAACGACCCGCGTGTACCTGTTACACAACAATGGCTTCAGTAGGGAGGTGTGGAAGACGTTGTGCATGCGAAGATGTTTAGGAAGGGCAAGAGCATAAACCACAGGATTAACGCGGCGAATGATCCTATA
>RXON01000617.1:0-48290 GCA_009667805.1 Leptobrachium leishanense
AGTGGTATAGGAGCAGCTTTGGTTGTTGTTTCAGCTGTGGTAGTAGGAGCAGCTGTGGTGGTTTTCTCAGCAGTGGTAGTAGGAGCAGCTGTGGTTGTTGTCTCAGCAGTGGTAGTAGGAGCAGCTTTGGTTGTTGTTTCAGCTGTGGTAGTAGAGCAGCTTGGTTGTTTTCTCAGCAGTGGTAGTAGGAGCTGCTGTGGTTGTTGTCTCAGCTGTGGTTGCAGGAGCAGCTTTGGTTGTTGTTTCAGCAGTGGTAGTAGGAGCAGCTGTGGTTGTTTTCTCAGCAGTGGTAGTAGGAGCTGCTGTGGTTGTTGTCTCAGCTGTGGTTGTAGGAGCAGCTTTGGTTGTTGTTTCAGCAGTGGTAGTAGGAGCAGCTGTGGTTGTTGTCTCAGCAGTAGTAGTAGGAGCAGCTTTGGTTGTTGTTTCAGCAGTGGTAGTCGGAGCAGCTGTGGTTGTGTTGCAGTAGTGGTAGTAGGATAGCTGGTGTTTTCTTGGTTTACTGAAACTGGTTTTAGAGCTTCTGTGGTTGCTGTTCACAGCTAGAAATAGGGGCATTGGTTGTCATTATTGCAGCAGTGGTTAGGAGGAGCGGTTGTAGTTGGTGCAGCAGTGTTAGGAGGAGCGGTTGTAGTTGGTCAGCAGGATTTGGAGGAGCGGGTGTAGTTGGTGCAGCAGGATTAGGAGGAGCGGTTGTTGTTGTGCAGCAGGATTAGGAGGAGCGGTTGTAGTTGTGCAGCAGGTAGGAGGAGCGGTTGTAGTTGTGCAGCAGGATAGGAGGAGCGGTTGTAGTTGGTGCAGGCAGGATTAGGAGGAGCGGTTGTAGTTGGTGCAGCAGGATTAGGAGGAGCGGTTGTAGTTGGTGCAGCAGGATTAGGAGGAGCGGTTGTAGTTGTTGCAGCAGGATTAGGAGGAGCAGTTGTAGTTGGTGCAGCAGGATTAGGAGGAGCGGTTGTAGTTGGTGCAGCAGGATTAGGAGGAGCGGGTAAAGTGTAAATAAAAGGGAAAAAATAATAATGTGCTCTGATCTGTGTAATTAGCAGATTGATTTTATGTGATACGGGAAACATTCCTTACCTTGTGCTGACAGGATACCTGTAAAAACAGAAAGACATATTTTAATGAGACGCACAGTATATTTCATATGTACATAAATCATTCTTTTCTAAGGGCTTTTCCCCCTATTTCCTTTTTGTAATCCATTACTAGGCTCACCTCCTGACCTGTAATGTATGTGACTGTCTGCTTCCCCCAGCATAAACTCCATGGATACATGGTATAGACTTTCTTAGCCAGGGCCAGATTTATAACTATGCAGAGCCGGCATGTGCCTATATGCGACTGCCACAAGGGGGCGCCTTGCATTGTGTAAAAAATAAATACATACATATCTTAACATTAACCTATACCACTGTATCTCTGGAGCCCTAATGTCATTGGAAAGATCAGAGTCTGGTCTTTACAATGATACCAAACATGACCATGTAATGTGTAAAAACAAATCAAAAATTGAAGAAGTAAATGCAAATTTCTCTTTCCTGCAGAAGCAATATATACTTTTACCTATAAGGACAAACAATGCCGCTGCTCTAATACAAGTAAGGCAACAGATTATGCCCCTTCTTTTTATGTGAACGCAGAGATAAACTGTTTTCAGCATTTAAAATTTTCATTATTTTTAATTTGCCCCAAAACAATGCAGATTTAAACGGATGACACTGGTTATGGATTGACGGGCCAATGTTTTGTTACAGAGAAGGCACCTTCCCTCAATTCCATGGTGGTCAGGAGAAGGGACCCATCCAATCAGAAATGAAGCCACATTCCGTATATCTCAATTTTTCTGTGTGGCAACACATGGGCCATCACTCCATAACCAGGGTCATGGGGATTGTAGACCCTTACCTTTAATCTAATACACCTAAACCTAAAATAGTCCGAACATGAGACTATCAGGGTTATTCAGAGAAGGTGAAAAGCAGGAGAATGACTGGAGAATGGAAATTCTAGGTCAAAATAGCCGATTTGAAAAGGGAGATAAATAGGAGAATTTTTCTGGTTTGGCTATTTTGACCTAGAATTGTCCATTCTCCAGTCATTCTCCTGCTTTTCACCGCTCTCTGAATATCCCTGACTGCCTCTAATGTACATATTAACCAATCTGGCTGAAAGTGGCAGCTATTAACAAGCATCTGCAGCAAATATAGCAGCTCACCTATTGAATACATAGAGGAACATGAAACCACCTCTATCATACGTATCCCACTCATTGATATATCAGTCTAACCCCCTGGCATAGATATAGGAGTACATTATCACTTTAACATGCCAGATATACCTGTGATTAACAAAAAACGCCACAAGAACGTCCTCGCAGCAGGTCCGGAGAGGAACCAGGATGTTGTCATCCGAGAGAGACGTACAAAGCGCCCATTCACTCAAGGGCAATGAAAATTAAACCGCGTGCATGCGCACTGAGGCGGAAAAAACAAAAGTGAAAACATCCTGCCATAATCTACAGTTTAAAAGGACAGAGAGAGAGTAAAAGAGGTCATCCAATTGCTGAAGCTGGCCAGGAGCCAGCGAAACGCGTTTTGGAAGACCACACAGTACTTTTTACTGTTTTATTTTCGACTTTTATATAATTTATTGGTGATTTTATTTTATTTTTGTAAAATGCCATCGATGAGAAATAATCCCTCCCGATTTCATCGACAACCCTGCGTCCTGTAACTTCTTTGTAAAGGGCACCTGCATTCAAGCAGGGTCCTAACACCCAAATCAAGGTGGATGTGGAGACTACTGACCGGGACCCGTAACAACCAGAAGAGGAGCAGAGGAAAAGACAATCGGGAGGAGAGCGACATCTCGCAGAGCAGCGGCACGCAGCATACAGGCTCAGTTTGCGTAAATGCGTTTTTGCGAATGGCCATTTGCTGGATTAACACGCTGCTAACACCCCACTCTTTCTTGGAGGTACAAGAAAGTAGGAGCAAACTGACATTCCACGAGATTGGGAAGAACAAAAGAGTAGAATGATTTTTTGAAGAAAAAGATTATACACAGACAGTGAGTACGAGGAATCTCTACTAAACAGGGCATTCCACAGAAAGGACACTAGGTGGAATCAGCACACCAATAACGGACTGTATTCTATTCATTGCACTCAACCCAATTTCGGGAGAATTTTATACATGCACTGACCTACAGAAAGCTATTGTGTTATATAGTCATTCTATATGTTGATATTGTAGACGTATAGACATTAATGCATGTATAGATATTAATATATTATCATGTGCAGCGCCGCACAAGGGAATCTCTTTTAGAGATGTCACAGCTGAAAAATTTGTTTAGTTTCGTCTCTTTTTGTTTTACATTAAATTCGCTTTCGGAATTTCGTTGCTAATATCGTTTCATTTCGTTTTGGACTGATTCGAAATTTCGTATCGATTTGAATTGATATATCTATCAATTCGATAGTTAATATATAAATTTGATAGTTGATATCAATTCAAATTTCGGATCACTAAAAAAAAAACAATTAATCAAATGTTGCTGTTAAAAGACAAGCTATGGTTAAATATTAAGCGGTGTCACAGATTTAGTATTTGAGTCAAATTAAACAGAAAAAACAAAATTAAATTGTTCATAAAGTCTTTTGCTGACTATTACTTGTATTGTAAGTTAAGATCAATTCGATAGTTGATATCAAATTCAATTCGATAGTGGATATCAATTAGAATTTTCCACCCATAGTTCTCAATGTTAAAAAAAAATGTATTAACCCTTTCGCTGCTGAGGCTTTTCCCGCCCCTGTGCTGAGGTAATTTTTACCGATTTTGCTCATCATGTTTAAACGTGTTTTGAAGGCTTATTTTAGGATATGACCCAGACATTTTATATATCATTCTTTCCGTCAGACTCGGCAGATTCATAATATGTCATTATTATATGTATACGTCATGTCCTGTCTGTATATTATAACAAAAAATGCAATAAAATATGAATTTTCCATAATTTACAACAAGTAAAGTGTTTTTTTTCACATTTTAACATGCGAGCAATTGCGGTTATATTTTGTATGGGGTGCGCTTGTTAAAAAAATTAGAGATGGGGTCTCGTTACGTTTTGTTTTGGGGAAAGTTACTCGATTTTTAACAAACGCACCGCATACAAAAATCGTTAGTGCAGCATCATTGTTCACATTATAATTGAAATGGGAACAATATTACTGCATTAACGAACCAAAAAAAAAAAAAAAACTTGTTTATATTTTTTTTATAATTTTTTTTAAATATTTTATTTTTTTATTTTTTTAAAAAACTTTTTTCATACTCATGTTTGGTATCATTGGAACGGCCATGCTCTGGCCGATACAACAATATCAAACATTAACCCCTAACTGCCATGATTCGGGAGATAGTGGGTTCATTGGAACCCCCTATCTCCACCATTGGTGGCAGTTAGGGGTTAACTCTAGTCCGCAGGGGGCATTCCCCCCCCCCAGCCGGAGCTGGCCGACATCTTGGATGTCGGCCAGCTCCGGGAAAGGTTCACGAACCGGCACTTTTCGGCGCCGATTCGTGATCCAGCCCCATGGGGTTAATTCCAGGTACCGTTAGGAAGGGCAGGTTGTGCCCTTCCAAACGGTGCCTGGATTAACCCCCGCAATGCCGCGATCGGGAGGGAGAGTGGTCCGAAGGACCTCCCCCCTCCCTTTCAGGCGCCTCCTCCGCACATGCGGGGGGGGGCGCCTGAATTAGATGTCATCGCGCCGCCGCGATAACATCTAATTAGCCCGGCGGCGGTTCCGGGTGCTGGGCTGACATCGAGGATGTCAGCCCGCACCGGGGGGCACAGCGATTGTCCAGAACCCGGCCGATCGCTGGCCCCAAAGGGAGGACGAGCTCAGCGCGTCCTCCGCAAGGAACGTTACCTGCGGGTGGACGTGCTGAGCGCGTCCTCCGCAGCGAAGGGGTTAAATATTTCTTAAACAATTTGTAATTTTCAATAACAGCAGATCAAAAGACATTTTTTATTGCTGAATGCACACAGACTGTAAGAAAATAATTCAGTTGCATGCGTTCAGCAAAGGAAAAACAGACCTCATTATTTCATTTAAAATATGTTAGGAAACCTAAACTTTCACCCAAAAAATCCCGAAAAATGCCAAAAAAATCTAATAAATAAATGGCTGTTTGCTGCAAATAAAAATTATAAATGGTGGAAAAAAGCCTAGCATTTCCATTAACCCTTTCGCTGCAGTGGACGCGCTCAGCGCATCCACCCACAAGTACTGTTGGGTGCGGAGGACGCACTGAGCGCGTCCTCCCTTTGCAGCTGATATTCAGGCGCCCGCGTGTACAGAGGAGGTGCCTGAAAGGGAGGGGGAGGTCCTTTGGACCTCTCTCCCTCCCGATCGCCGTGGGCCAGCGGCTGAAGGCAGGCACGGTTTGAAAGGACGCAGCCTGCCTTTCCAAACCGTGCCTGCCTTTAACCCCTTGGGGGCCGGATCACGATTCGGCGCCGAATCGTGATCCTCTCCCGAAGCTGGCCGACATCTTGGATGTCGGCCAAGCTTCCGGGAATGCCCCTGACGACTGGCATCATCGTGCATAGCACTAATCTTTTTCTGTGTGTGGCAAACTTAAGCTTTACACGTAAGCAAAGTTCAACAACCGCAAGGGATGTGATGGAAACAACAGGCCGAATCACTGCTGAGAAGTGACAGGTAAGTCACAAACGGAAAACCTTTGCGCCTGTAACTTTTCCATACGCGGCTCGCCTTTAACCCCTTCGCTACAGAGCCATGTAACCCCCTTCTGCTGAGCACAGTTTGAGCGTTTTTTGACGAACATGTTGAAACGCGTTTTGAAGTCATATTTTATTACAGGACACAGACAAATTATATATCCTTTTTCTCTGCAGAGTCAGCAGATTTAAAATATATCGGCCACTATTGCAATCTTTATGCTGGCATTAGTGCTTAGATAAGTGAACTTTAACAGCAGGTTAAGTTACTTTAGCACATGCCCCCATATCACATTCTGAACGCTAATGAGTTAAAAAACTGATAGAGCATTGATGATTGTGCTCACTTGCTTACTGTACTTTGCGCTCCCTTTACTTAATATAGGGAGCACAAAGAGTAATTAGCTTTATGATTACAAAGTTTTAAAGCTAATTAAGACACGCTGCGGTAACTAAAAGGTTGACCACAGTTCGAAGCTGGTGCTGACTGATACCTCTTCTGCAGAATCAGATAGCACCAGCTGAAACCCCCCCTACATAGCCCTGCATGATCTCGCAAGAGCAAGATCACGTGTAACTCGTTGTCCGGTAGAACAACTCTCCATGGAATCCTATGGACTCCCTTTAATACTACCCCATAGATTTCCCTCTACGCCCCCAAAGGTTAGTTAGGCTTATAGTTAGGATTATCTCTAGGCAAGGGTTACTGTTAGGGTTACAGTTACAGTTTTTCATTTGTCGTACGGTTAGGGTTACAGTTACTGTTTTTGTTTGTAGTTAGATTAGTGTTAGGGTGAGGGTTACCTCTAGGCTAGGGTTACTGTCAGGGCTAGAATTGCAGTTACTGTTTTTGTTTGTAGTAGGATTAGTTTTAGGGTGAGGGTTACCTCTAGGCCAAGGTTACTGTTAGGGTTACAGTTACAGTTTTTCGTTTGTCGTAGGGTTAGGGTTACAGTTACTGTTTTTGTTTGTAGTTAGATTAGTGTTAGGGTGAGGGTTACCTCTAGGCTAGGGTTACTGTCAGGGCTAGGATTGCAGTTACTGTTTTTGTTTGTAGTAGGATTAGTTTTAGGGTGAGGGTTACCTCTATGCCAAGGTTACTGTTAGGGTTACAGTTACTCTTTTTGATTGTAGTAGGATTAGTGTTAGGGTGAGGGTTACCTCTAGCTTAGGGTTACTGTCAGGGTAAGGGTTGCAGTTACTGTTTTTGTTTGTAGTAGGGTTAGTGTTAGGGTGAGGATTTCCTCAAGGGTAGGGTTACTGTCAGGGTTAGGGTTACTATTAGGCTTGCTGGTTATGATTGTGTTAGGATTACGGTTAGGGTTACAGTTACTATTTTTGTTTGTAGTAGGACTAGTTTTAGTGTGAGGGTTATCTCTAGGCTAGGGTTACTGTCAGGGTTAGGGTTCCAGTTCCAGTTTTTGCTTGCAGTAGGGTTAATGTTAGGGTGAGGATTACCTCTAGGCTAGGGTTACTGTCAGGGTTAGGGTTACTATTAGGCTCACTGCTTCTGATTGTGCTAGGATTATGGTTAGGGTTACAGTTACTCTTTGTTTGTATTAGAGTTAGTGGTACTTGTAGGGTTGGGTTATTGTTATGGTTAGAGATACTGTTAGGGTTACTACTATTAGATTACATTAACTGTTAATGTTTGTATTACGGTTACAGTTAGGTTTCAGACAAGGAGGGCCCTTTATAGTGTTGTTAAGCCCTTTAGGCAGGTTTGTTGCTGGCTGCATGATGCAGAACCCAGCACAGAAATGTTAAACACGAATGACAGAAAAGGATACACACAAGAGGAATCCCTATACTGGGGAAAGGTCCTTATAGTGGCCTTCTGAATCTATGCAGGATACAGGACAAGGAATAAACAACACAATAACAACAGGGGTAGGCAAGAGACCACAATAGGAAATGGGCAGCAGCAAACACAGAACCCTTAACTAGAATGAGGTTCTTGAGCTGGCCTCTAACACAGACTATAATATGCTGCTGGGCAAATACACAAAGCAAGGAAGCAAGACACACAGAATATAAACAGAAATATAGAGAGTAGTCAGGGAATGAAAGGTCTAGACACCATAGAAGAGTGTCAGCCATTTGCCAGGGAACAGAGAGCCAGGAGAACAAGTCAGACAAGCCAAGGTCGGTACACAGGATATCAAAATACAGGGAGCAGACGTGAGAATGGTCAAGAATATAAGCCAAAGTCATACACGGGGTAGCTGAATCAATATCAATAGCAGGCACTCAGTGAATAAAGACTTATCCAGGAGCAAGGAGCTGATGCATTGATGGCCATATTTATGGAGCAGGGCAGGTCATGTGACCACAGGCCAATCAGCCACAGGGAAGGATAGCTTG
The DNA here is from genome assembly GCA_009667805.1 of Leptobrachium leishanense. Taxonomy (NCBI): domain Eukaryota; kingdom Metazoa; phylum Chordata; class Amphibia; order Anura; family Megophryidae; genus Leptobrachium; species Leptobrachium leishanense. The sequence continues at coordinate 8,116 of RXON01000617.1, forward strand.
AACTGGCTAGCCCAAAAACCCACAAGAGCTGACCCAGATCGCTCTCACCACCAGGGGACCTGGCTGAAACGTGGAACCATGACATAGGGTTACTTCAAGGGTTGCGTTTCTAATAAGGCTTGTGTTACTGTTAGGGTTACTATTAGGGATACAGTTGCTGTTTATGTTTGAATTAGGGTTACTTCAAAACTTGGGCTGCTGGTATGGTTACTGTTAAGCTCACTGGTTCTAATTGTGTTAGGGTCACTGTTAGGCTCACTGGTTCTGATTGTGTTAGGGTTACTGTTAGGGTTGCAGTTGATGTACGTTTTAGGATTACTTCAAGGTTTTGAATGCTGTTAGGATTAGAGTTACTGTTAGTCTGTTTGTGTTTGTGTTCAGTTTAGAGTTACTGTTAAGGCTATAGTTGCTGTTTATCTTTGTATTAGGGTTAAGTTTAGGTTTACTTCAATGATTGATTTTATTTACTGTTAGGGTTACTGTTTGAGTTTGTGTTAGGGTTACTGTTAGGGTTACAGTTGCTATTCATGTTTGACATGGAGGAGACCAGGTTGATGAATTCCTTTGATCAATGAATTGGCAGGAAAATACTGTAACAATGGCTAAATTCTGATATTAGATCATAAAACCCCCTAATTAACCTTCGTCAAAAAGAGCAATATACTTGTGTCAATCTGATAAGGCTGGAAAAACAAAAGTTGTGTTCAGGCGGTTCCCTCCATGTTCACACTTTAATAAACATGATTTCACACATAGATTAGTGCGACATTGCTGTACAGAACTTAATTACACACAAATTCTGTACACTGAAAGAGCTGATTGAGATTAGAGATGGGCCGAACACCCCCGTGTTCAGTTCACAATCGAATTCGAACATCTAAAAAAGTTTGACCGTGAACTCGAACACAATTCGAACACAATGCAAGTCAATGGGGCTCAAATGCGCAAAAATTTAGGTCCCCTACTGAGGGCATATATGCAAGATTTTGGCCATAAAAGGTGTATGGGGGTCTGGGTAGTGCCCTGGGGGACAGAAAACAATGAAAAAAAGGTAAACTTTTTTTAACCCTTTCACTGCTGAGCCATTTCGCCGCTGTGCGCTGAGGTCATTTTTACCATTTTTGCTCATGTTTAAACTAGGGATGAGCTGAACACCCCCGTGTTCGGTTCGCATTCAAACAATTTCAAAAGATCGAGTTCGAACACGAACCGAACTCAATGCAGGTCAATGGGACTCAAAAGTTCGATTTTTAGACAGCCCTGCAAGAGGTCATATATGCAAGATATTTGCCATAAAAGGTGTATGGGGGTCCGGGTAGTGCCCTGGGTGACAGGAAACAAGCAAAAAAGTTTTTAAAAAAAACCTTTTTAAAGGAACAGTGAGTTTCCATGAAATAAGGATTAAAAATAAAAACGAAAAATTCCTTAAAATATCATGCCTAGGAGGACCCCATAACCTGCCCGTTAAGTGGCGGGTTTGTAGGATGTCTAGAAACATTTAAAAAGATAAAAATGACATTTCAAATGATGGTAAACTGTTTTCCTTTAATATATTCATAAACAACTGCTTGGGGCAGCACAATAGATGCATCAAAATTGGGCCTTTAGTGTCGGCAACAGTGCCGTCACACCGTAACCCCTCTGTGGTATTGTGGAAGAGTGCAGGGTTGGACCCTGCGGTCCAATATAAAAATGATATGAATCTGGTACAGGCATCAGTGCACCCAAATATTGTGCCTTTGGTGGCAGCAAGTGCCTTCACACCGTAAGTAACCCCTCTGCGGTATTGTGGAAGAGTGCAGGGTTGACCATGCGGTCCTATATTAAAAAGATATGAATCTGGTAAAGGCGTCAGTGCACCCAAATATTGTGCCTTTGGTGGCAACAATTGCCTTCACACCGTAACCCTTTTGTGGTATTGTGGAAGAGTGCAGGGTTGGACCCATATTAAAAAGATATGAATCTGATAAAGGCGTCAGTGCACCCAGATATTGTGCCTTTGGTGGCAGCAAGTGCCTTCACACCGTAAGTAACCCCTCTGCGGTATTGTGGAAGAGTGCAGGGTTGACTATGCGGTCCTATATTAAAAAGATATGAATCTGGTAAAGGCGTCAGTGCACCCAAATATTGTGCCTTTGTGGCAACAATTGCCTTCACACCGTAACCCTTTTGTGGTATTGTGGAAGAGTGCAGGGTTGGACCCATATTAAAAAGATATGAATCTGATAAAGGCGTCAGTGCACCCAGATATTGTGCCTTTGGTGGCAGCAAGTGCCTTCACACCGTAAGTAACCCCTCTGCGGTATTGTGGAAGAGTGCAGGGTTGACCATGCGGTCCTATATTAAAAAGATATGAATCTGGTAAAGGCGTCAGTGCACCCAAATATTGTGCCTTTGGTGGCAACAATTGCCTTCACACCGTAACCCTTTTGTGGTATTGTGGAAGAGTGCAGGGTTGGACCCATATTAAAAAGATATGAATCTGATAAAGGCGTCAGTGCACCCAGATATTGTGCCTTTGGTGGCAGCAAGTGCCTTCACACCGTAAGTAACCCCTCTATGGTATTGTGGAAGAGTGCAGGGTTGGACCCATATTAAAATGATATGAATCTGGTACAGGCGTCAGTGCACCCAAATATTGTGCCTTTGGTGGCAGCAAGTGCCTTCACACCATATCCCTTTTGTGGTATTGTGGAAGAGTGCAGGGTTGGACCCTGTGGTCCAAAAAATTAAAATGATATAAATCTGGTAATATAGGCGTTAGTGTCAGTGCAGCCAAATATTGTGCCTTTGGTGGCAGCAAGTGCCTTCACACCGTAACCCTTTTCTGTTATTGTGGAAGAGTTCAGTGGTGGAGGTTTTGTGAATGCAGAAGAGATCACCGATCTATTCCGTTACGTCAGCATCAGGGGATTGATAGCTGATCCAGGACTGATTAATTTTTATAAATGTCAGCCGGTCCACAGAGTCGGTGGAGACGCACTCTTTTGTCTGTGACAAAACCTCCAGCGGCACTGAACGTCCTTTCAGAAAGCAGCAGAGCATATTGGCTAAATTCTGGCCAGTGATCCAATCTCAACACCCAGTAAGCCAGTGAATCATCTGCTGGAAAGGTGTCCAGGTCTGCCCTTGCCCCTAGGTAGTCCTGCACCATATGGTGAAGACGCTGGCAATGGGTGCCTACGTTTGACTTCCCTGGGCGTCGTGGACTAAAATTTTTAAAAAGGCATCAGTCAATCGGCCCTGGCCTTCACCGCTCTTCCTCTGATCATCCGCAGCCTCAGAAGCACCTGTGTCATCACTTGGTAACCTACCAGTGCCTGGAAAGGTGTTACACAAGTGTCGCTTTAGAGCGTCCTCAAGTTTTTTCATCCTGTGCTCCCTCTGTGTGGGCAGGATGAGCTCTGCAACTTTACCCTTGTATTGTGAAAAAAACAGTAATGATCCCTCTCCTTGATAGCACGAATCCTGGGGTCCTTTAGCAGGCTTTGCAGGATAAGGAAGCCCATGCAGCGTAGATTAGATTGGTGGCATTAGCTTCCGAGTCTTCCTGGTCGATGAGGAGGATGACCCCATCGTGCACTTCCTCCTCCCAGCCACGTACTAGTCCTTGGGTTTCTGGGCACACAAAACCCTCCCTTGAGGAATCCTCACCTTCAATGCCCCCACTACTTAAATATTCCTCCTCCTCATCCTCCTGTCTGATCTGAGGAGGACCCGCTGGAATGCTGTCTGCGGAAAGACTGGGGCCTTCAGAGCTAGGGAAGGCTCGTCTTCCTCCTGCTGTTCTGCCTCTAGAGCCACATCTATAATTCCCCACAGAGTGTGCTCCAGCAGGAACACTAAAGGAATTGTGTCACTGATGCATGCACTGTCCCTGCTCACCATCCTCGTTGCCTCCTCAAATGGTGACAGTACAGTGAATGCATCCTTGATCACCAGCCACTGGTTGGGGGGAACAAGATGACCTGAACCTGTCCTTGTGCCATACTCACACAGGCAGGACATATAGTGGGGGTAGAGACAGGTGAGGAGGACCTACACAAAGTTTTGCACCAACTGGATGGCAGGTGGTCATATGTCGCCTCAAGCACGTGGTACACAAGCGTCCAGTGTCTTTCCCCCACTTGAGCCTCATCTGTCATAGATTACAAATATCAACGGTGGGGTCTGCTGCACATTTCTTAAAGAACTCCCAGACAGCAGAGTTCTTGGATGTGTGTTTTGAGACACCAGCTCTCTGCACCTGAGCAGCTCTGACATCTGGTGCCTTGGACTGGCTAGCGCTACAGTTGGTCATAGAGGACATTGTGCCTCGTGTTTGTTGTGCCTCCTCCTCCTCACTTGACTCCTCTGTTCGATCAGGCACCCGGTGGAGTCAGTGACCTCATCATCATTGTCATCACCCCCTATCTCCTCGTCACTGGAGCCAACTTGGCAGTATGCTGCAGCTGCTGGGGCAACATGAGTGCCAGTTATTTGTGTGTCACTGGCACTCCCTTCCTCTAGGTTCATTATATTTCCTTCCTCAACCTCAGAGATTGAATCAGAGCACTGTAGTTGCTACGCATCCTCAAGCAGCATGTCACTGTCATTGTAGTCAAACAATTCAGCTGACTCCTCTGTGTGTGATAGTGAGGCTACGGCAGGAGTAGCTGTGGACATGGAGGCTGCATTAGATGCTTTGGGAGCTGAGGTGGACTGTAAAGCACTACAAGCCTGGCTGACAGAGGACTCGGAGGATGAGGATGGCCTGGTTAGCCAATCCACCAAATCATCTGTATGTTGCTGCTGCTTAAGATGGCCAGCACCAGTTAGAAAGGACAAGTGTGCCCCTGCAGTGGATGCACCACGTCCACGACGACCAGAAGCACAGCCTCCCGACACAGATGCTGCTTGCCCTCTTATCTGTGCCTGGGAGCGTCTGCCTGTCCTTTTTGGTCTTTCTGACATGGTGAGTGATATATAGATTAAATATATACAGAACTCTGATTCAACTCTGGTATAAAGATTAAAGATTTACGGAACTCTGGTATAACTCAGTGAGACACCCTGATAGCTGGCAGCCAGTGACAAAACACAGATTACAATTCCCAGAAACCTCCTATAAATCAGTGAGACCCCTGATGGGTGGCAGTGAGAACACACAGATTACCACAATTCCCAGATATTTTGTAGAAATTACTGACCCCTTAAAATACTGGGTGGCAGTGAGAACACACGGATTATAACAATTCCCAAATATTTTGTAGAAATTACTGACCCCCCAAAATACTGGGTAGCAGTGAGAACACACAGATTATAACAATTCCCAAATATTTTGTAGAAATTACTGACCCCCAAAATACTGTGTGGCAGTGAGAACACACAGATTATAACAATTCCCAAATATTTTGTAGAAATTACTGACCCCCAAAATACTGGGTGGCAGTGAGAACACACGGATTATAACAATTCCCAAATATTTTGTAGAAATTACTGACCCCCAAAATACTGGGTGGCAGTGAGAACACACGGATTATAAAAATTCCCAAATATTTTGTAGAAATTACTGACCCCCCAAAATACTTGGTGGCAGTGAGAACACACAGATTATAACAATTCCCAAATATTTTGTAGAAATTACTGACCCCCCAAAATACTTTGTGGCAGTGAGAACACACGGATTATAACAATTCCCAAATATTTTGTAGAAATTACTGACTGCCCAAAAAACTTGGTGGCAGTGAGAACACACAGAATAGAACAATTCCCAGAAATATTGTAGAAATGAGACCCCCCCAGTAGCTGGGTGGCAGACTGGCAGTGAGAACACACACTAACCCAAGAACAATCTCCTCTCAAACACGTGCTGAAGCGCTGTGTGAAGCCTTATATAGTGTGCTGCAGGATTTAGCTCTGTGAGCCCATGATTGGGCAAAATTTGCCCAATCAGGACTCTGAGCCGTGATTGGCATAGTCTTGAACCTATCTTGCACCTGACCTGTGGTCAGGTGCAAGGCTGTAGCCAATTACTAGACATGTGCACAGCACAAAATTTCGTTTTGAACTAATGGATTAGTACTAAAATGCAATTTATTTAGTTGCTAAAGAAATTTGTTTTCAGTTCTTTAGTATGAAAACTAATTTCATTCATCCGAAAACCAGTGGATACAATTATTATTGTAGTGGCTCCTCAGAGTGCTGAGATCGCTGCTTGTTACAGTATCTCTCACTCTCAGCACAATGTGTCAGGCAAAGCTGTTACAGTAACTGACTGCTGCTCATCACAGAGCTCAGAGTTTCAGTAAAACTAGTAAATAATATTTTTATATATAAGAGGTTATAACAATATTATTTCCTTGTTTTACTAAAACCGAGCGCTGTTACAGTCAGTTACTGTAACATCTGAGCCTGATACATTGTACTGAGAGATAATATAACAAGCAGCTGATCTCAGCGCTCATAGCCACTGGATTTAAAGGGCTAAACAAAGGCTCCTCTCTGTATAATGTATAGAACATCCTCCTGCATTAATACCCCTCTCTGTATAATGTATGCAACATCCACCTGCATTAATTAATACCCCTCTCTGTATAATGTATTGAACATCCTCCTTAATTAATGTCCCTCTCTGTATAGAACATCCTCCTCAATTTATACCTTTCTCTGTATAATGTATATAACCTCCTCCTGCATTAACACCCCTCTCTGTATAATGTATAGAACATCCTCCTGCATTCATTAATGCCCCTCTGTATAGAACATCCTACTCAGTAGGACCTGCTGCATTGGCATGTGGAGGGTGCAGAACTTTGGAATGCAATGCTTATCCAGCACAGGAGAGGGAACTTTTACTTAAACTTTGTATCTCTGTGGGGGAGAGAGACAGGAATATAAAAGCAGGGGAGAGGGCAAATATTAACATAAATCGGTCTGAAAGCTCAGAGAAGAGGTGTCTGGTGCAAATTTATTTTTATAATAAAATCAAACACTTTAAATCCAGGGAAAACATTCAAATAAATAACACTGACAGCTCATAATAACAGAGTATCTGTGAGTTGGATTCTAAATGTATCAGATGTAAAAAGCCCTTTATAACAAGCAGCACTGGGAGAGGAGAGGGACTTTATATAAAACGTGTATTACAGATGAGGAAATGGGGATAGTGCTCCTGGATAATATAAAATGTATCAGACCTAAGCCCCTATTATGCAGAGCGGGAGGGGAGATAACACACATTTTATAAAGTCCCTCTCTTCTCCCAGTGCTGCTTGTTATAAAGGGGTTTTTACTATCCAGCCCTCCTCTGTCATTAGCTTTCAATGTGATTTATTTGAATGTTTTCCTTCTCCAGCTGCTTTTATCATCTTGTCTGCTTCATAGACATGCAAGGGTTTAGTAAAGGTTTCCTCTCCTGTGCTGGCTGTCTGTGCTGCGAGTGAGTATTCTGGAGCTCTATCACTGTCAGATTTCTGGGTAGGGGTCGGGAAGGATTACGCATACAAATCTTTTCTGTAGCTTTGCGATGTTGCTCTCCTCATTGCTGGTCTCCTTCACTCATCAATGTAATATCACAAAAAGGACAAACTAAAATGTAGTGCATTTTATTTTAGTTTCTTTCGTTTTTTGTACTGAGCAGTTTCGTATCTCTTGAGTCATACTAAAACTAAATTATCCCAAAATTCGGACTAAATCGTTTTAGTACTAAAACGAATGCACATGTCTACCAATTACAAGCTTCAGGCCAGTGGAAAAGTGCATTGTGGTTTATTGTGGTGCATTGTGGGCGAACATGTGGCGAACACGCGGAAATGGAAAACAGCCGAACGGGCGATGTTCGAATCGAACTCCGAACTGATCCGAACTGAACGCTCATCCCTAGTGAGGAGCCTTAAACAGCCCAGCAACTTGGAGTCTGACTCAGGTGTAGCCAATTACAAACTTCAGGCCAGTGGAAAAGTGCACTGTGGTGCATTGTGGGCGAACATACGGCAAACACGCGGAAATGTTCGTAGTTCGCGAACAGGCAATGTTCGAATCAAACTCCGAACCGATCGAACCGAACAGCTCATCCCTAGTGAGGAGGACCTACGCAAAGTTTTTCGCCAACGGGATGCGTGGCAGGTGGTCATATGTTGCCTCAAGCATGTGGTACCCAAGTGTCCAATGTCTTTCCCACGCTTGAGCCTCATCTGACACAGATTACAAATAGCAACGGTGCGGTCTGCATCACAATTCTTAAAGAACTCCCAGACAAAAGAGTTCCTGGATGTGTGCTTTGAGACAACAGCGCTGCACCTGAGCAGCTCTGACATCTGAAGCCTTGGACTGGCTAGTGCTACGGTTGGTCATAGAGGATGCTGTGCCTCGTGTTTGTTGTGCCTCCTCCTCCTCACTTGACTCCTCTGTTCGATCAGGCACCCAGGTGGAGTCAGTGACCTCATCATCATTGTCATCACCCCCTATCTCCTCGTCCCTGGAGCCAACTTGGCAGTATGCTGCAGCTGCTGGGGTCAACATGAGTGCCAGTTATTTGTGTGTCACTGACACCCCCTTCCTCTAAATTGATTATACTCCCTTCCTCAACCTCAGAGATTGAATCAGAGCACTGTAGTTGCTGCGCATTAAGCAGCATGTCACTGTCATTGTAGTCAAACAATTCAGCTGAATCCTTAGCCTATCCACAAAATCCTCTGTATGTTGCTGCTGCTTAAGACGGCCAGCACCAGTTAGAAAGGACAAGCATGCCCCTGCAGAGGATGCACCACATCCATGACGACCAGAGGCACAGCCCTCCGACACAGAGGCTCTTATCTGTGCCTGTGAGCATCTGCCTGTCCTTTTTGGTCCTTCTGACATGGTAATTGATATATAGATTAAAGATATACAGAACTCTGATTCAACTCTGTTATAAAAATTGGAGATATGCTGCAGAACTCTGATTCAACTCTGGTATAAAGATTAAAGATTTCCATAACTCTGGTATAACTGAGTGAGACATCCTAATAGCTGGCAGCCAGTGACAAGACACAGATTACAATTCCCAGAAACCTCCTATAAATCAGTGAGACCCCCTGATGGGTGGCAGTGAGAACACACAGATTACAACAATTCCCAGATATTTTGTGTAAATGACTGACCCTCAAAATTGCTGGTTGCAGTGAGAACACACAGATTAGAACAATTCCCAGATATTTTGTATAAATTACTGACCCCCAAAATACTTGGTGGAAGTGAGAATACACAGATTACCACAATTCCCAGATATTTTGTAGAAATGACTGACCCCTAAATTGCTGGTGGCAGTGAGAACACACAGATTAGAACAATTCCCAGATATTTTGTAGAAATAAAACCCCCACAATTGCTGGTGGCAGTGACAACAGAAAGATTAGAACAATTCCCAGATATTGTGTATTAGGCTGGGGTCAGACGAGCGTAGTGTTCACGTCCGTGATTGCGCCTAAAAGTACGTCCGTGATAGCATGACAGAAAGCCCATTGGAGCCTGTTACACAAAGTACGTCCGCACTGAACTGCGGACGCACAACGACCGCGGCAAACGGATGCAAGGCAGGCAAGAACGTACAACCACTAGAACGGCCGCACAAAGTGTGCTGCGTCCGCAACGTCCGCATAGCTTTGTGTGTGAGTGATGGAACGTGGTCAGACGGACTGCATTTATACGTCCAGCATTTTTCACGAACAAAATGGTTTTGCTTTTTAATTTATTTTCCCTCCTACATCCGTCAAAATATACGTCAGTGAAAAAAACGGACTGTGTGGCCACTACTGTGTCTTCTGTACTAACGTACGTCCGTACTGCACGGACGCACAGTCCGTAGAAATCACGCTCGTCTGACCCTAGCCTTAACGTCTGACCCCCACAATTGCTGGTGGCAGTGAGAACACAAAGATTAGAACAATTCCCAGATATTTTGTAGAAATGACTGACCCCCTAAATAGTTGGTGGCAGTGAGAACACAAAGATTGGAACAATTCCCAGATATTTTGTAGAAATGACTGACCCCCAAAATTGCTGGTGGTAGTGAGAACGCACAGATTAGAACAATTCCCAGATATTTTGTAGAAATGACTGACCCCCTAAATAGTTGGTGGCAGTGAGAACACAAAGATTGGAACAATTCCCAGATATTTTGTAGAAATGACTGACCCCCAAAATTGCTGGTGGTAGTGAGAACGCACAGATTAGAACAATTCCCAGATATTTTATATAAATGACTGACCCCCCCCCCAATAGCTGGCAGACTGGTAGTGAGAAAACACACTAACACAACAATCTCCTCTCAAAAAACACGTGCTGAAGCGCTGTGTGAAGCCTTATATAGTGTGCTGCGGGACTTAGCTCTGTGAGCCCATGATTGGGCAAAATTTGCCCTATCAGGATTCTGAGCTGTGATTGGCATAGTCTTGCACCTGTCTTGCACCTAATCTGTGGTCAGGTGCAGGCTGTAGCCAATTACAAGCTTCAGGCCAGTGGAAAAAGTGCATTGTGGTCCATTGTGGGCGAACATGCGGCGAACACTCGGAAATGTTCGTAGTTCGCGAACATGCGAACAGGCGATGTTCGAATCGAACTCCGAACCGATCGAACCAAACAGCTCATCCCTAGTTTAAACGCGATTTGAAGCAATGGGAAATGTTTGAGCAACAAGGAGTGGGAAATGTTTGAGCAACAAGGTTTGGGAAATGTTTATGAATCACATAGGCTTCATTGTTAAAAATATTCCCGTTTTAATCCGATATCTAAAAAAACACTTATTATTATATTCTGCAGTAAAGAGTCTGTTTATTTTTAGATTTTTTAGGATCTTTTACGCATTTTTTTGAATTTTTTTGATTATTTTGTTTTTCGAACTTTCAGCGAACGTCCCAAAAAGTTAGAAGTTGGCAAATTTTCAAACAGCCAATGTTCGAATCAAACTTCGAACCGTTTCGAACCGGCAGCCCATCCCTAATTGAGACAATACAAGTGTTAGGTGTGTCTGGAAAAACATTACCGCACCAATGTGCCAGGTTATTGTCTGCAGAACATTTCTATCTCTTTCACATCCTTTTCAGACAGAGCGAGCATTAGATGGATACATACAGGGTTATTCAAAGAGATCCAAATGGCTGGAGAAAGGTAACCAAACGCTGAAAATCAGCGTTCGGTTACCTCTCTTGGCCATTCGGCTATCCAGAGAGCAGGCAATTCGCCAAATCCTGGCGAATTGCCTGCACATACGGTGCCTGTTCGGCGCCTGTTCGAGGGCAGTGAAATCCCCATAAAAAAAACACTGCTTCGGCTATTCAGAGAACACAAACCAGCAGTGAAAGGTTCCCGAAATGCCCTGCCATTCGGTGGTTTAATTCGGCAGGTTTATTCAGGAGAATCCCATAGGCGTCAATGTTAAAAATATTCCTGTTTTAATTCAATATCTAATAAACCGTTCATTATAATATTCTGCAGTAAAGAGTCTCTTTATTTATAGATTTTTAGGATATTTTAAGCATTTTTCTGTATTTTTTAAAAAGTCTGATTTATTTATTTATTTTTTAACTTTACTTATATTTTCTGTAACCGCCCTCTTTATTATCATTCATTGGATTATGTGTAAATTTCAGACATTTTCGCTCAGTAGTTTCTTTGCAAACAGTGTTTCACTTTTCAAACATTCATGCAAACTGTTTTCCTAATTTATTCACTTCGCTCTTCTGCGGTCTCGGCTTTTTCCGGCGGCTTCGCTGCGTGTGATCGGCTCCTGCTCGGGTTTTTCCGGCATCTTCGACGGGTTAATCCAGATGTTTTTGCGGGTTTTCGCCGTGCATTCGCCGGGTTTTTTGCGGTTAGTTTTCGTTGGGTTTGCGGTAGCTTTTCCCTGCAATTCAGGGACCCTGTGGTACTTGCTGAATACACCGCAGGGTCACCGAAATGGGATCGGCAAAAGGAACCGAATTGAAGAGAACGAAAAGTCACCGAACGTGCGGTAACTTTTCGAATCTCTTTGAATTACCATAATAGAAAATCAGAGTGTGAATTCATAGGTAGAAACATGAATAGTTACATACAGGGTTATTCAGAGAGCAGTGAAAAGCAGGAGAATGAATGGAAAATTCTAGGTCAAAATAGTCAAACCAGAAAAATTCTCCCATTCATCTCACTTTCCAAATCGGCTATTTTGACCTATAACTTTCCATTCTCCAGTCATTCTCCTGCTTTTCACTGCTCTCTGAATAACCCAGATAGATAGATAGATAGATAGATAGGGAGATGTTTCAGCAGGGATCAATTCCTAATAAGAGACAAGTGTGGGAGCTTTTGTTTGTCCCCCAATAACTGTAACTGTTGCCAGTTGACATTTTATGCAGCACTGGCTCTCACACTTTATTAATATCTACAGGTGGATTTTAGGAATCATATCATAGTAACTAAAATATAATTAATAAACATGTAAAGATATGACTTAAATAAAAGCTGTCCGTGTGTAAGATCAAAGGGAGACCCATTCCACCTATACCTGTAAGACAGGAGCCGTACTCCCAGTGTTCCCGCTCGCATAACCCCTGTGTATCAGACTTACCAGCTTTCATCACCAGGAGAAGTAAAATAAATATTCCTCGGGCTCCCATTGCTTCTGCGTCGGGGACTTTCCTCAATCTAAAGGTGATGATGCTGACCTCTGGACCGTACTGACATGAAATGCTCTGCCTTGTAGTATTTATACTCTCCCAGGTTCCATCGATTACAATTAATTTGGGATGTATCACTGAAACATAATTTAGGTAAAACCCATTTACACGATGTTGATGCATAGATATCCATGACATTGGGTGAGGTAAATATCTTAGTTTATAGTTTTTCTGGCTATAAATATCTTAGTTATCTGAATAAATTATATGGATAACTGATGCCGTTTTGACTAAAACACACATGTGACTCTAACCTGAAGAATGTGCAACCCAACCCATGGCTCACCGAGAGATCAGCCATACATTATAGGTGTAACTGGGCATATCCTCTACCAAGAGACAGGAGAGAGAAGACAAAGAAAGAGAAGAATCAGTGAAAAAGTGAATAAAAGAAGGTTTTGATGAAGCTGGGTAAATGAGTATGTTTCTACAAGTTGTGTCACTACAGATCCTGTTCTTGAAGATTTGTTTTGTGTTTACTTGTACTTGAAATGTATTCTTCTACCAAACTACATCATATTTATCTTCAAGACTTTGTTTTCATATTTATATTGTGAAAAAACAACTGATCAGCCACAACATTACCCCCCACGCCGAATATGGTGCAGGTCCCCCTCATGCTGATGCGTCGAGGCATGGACTCCACGAGACCTCTGCACCCATCCGGTGGTGTCTGGCACCAAGACATTGGCAGCAGATCCTGTAAGTCCTGCACGTTGTGAGGTGGGGCCTCTATGGACCAGATATGTTGTTCCAGCACATCCCACAGATGCTCGATCAGATTGAGATCTGGGGAGTTTGGAGGTCAAGGCAACACCTTGGAATCTTTGTCATATTCCTAAAACCATTCTTGAAAGTTTTTTGCGGTGTTTCAGGACGCCCAGTGACAATATATCCTACCCGTTGACAATGTATCCCACCTTGTGACAATATATCCAACTCTGTGACAATATATCCCACCCCGTGACAATATATCCCACCCCTTGACAATGTATCCCACCTTGTGACAATATATCCAACTCTGTGACAATATATCCCACCCCATGACAATATATCCCACCCTGTAACAATATATCCCATCCCGGTGACAATATATCCCACCCTCTGACAATATATCCCACCCCATGACAATATATCCCTCCACGTAACAATATATTCCGCCAAATGACAATATATCCAACTCCGCGAATATATATCCCACCCTGTGACAATATATCCACTCCGTGACAATATATCCAACTCCGTGACAATATTTCCCACCCTGTGACAATATATCCCACTCCGTGACAATATATCCCACCCTGTGACAATATATCCCACTCCATGACAATATATACCACCCTGTGACAATATATCCAACTCTGTGACAATATATCCCATCCCGGTGACAATATATCCCACCCTCTGACAATATATCCCACCCCATGACAATATATCCCTCCACGTAACAATATATTTCGCCAAATGACAATATATCCAGATCCGTGAATATATATCCCACCCTGTGAAAATATATCCCACTCCGTGACAATATATCCAACTCCGTGACAATTTATCCCACCCTTTGACAATATAGCCCACTCCGTGACAATATATCCCACCCTGTGACAATATATCCAACTCTGTGACAATATATCCCCACCCTGTGACAATATATCCAACTCTGTGACAATATATCCCACTCTGTTACAATATATCCCATCCCGGTGACAATATATCCCACCCTCTGACAATATATCCCACCCCATGACAATATATCCCTCCACGTAACAATATATTTTGCCAAATGACAATATATCCAAATCCGTGAATATATATCCCACACTGTGAAAATATATCCCACTCCGTGACAATATATCCAACTCCGTGACAATATATCCCACCCTGTGACAATATATCCCACTCTGTGACAATATATCCCACCCTGTGACAATATATATCCACCCTGTGACAGATGACATTGTAACTGTATAATCAATATCATTCACCTCACTTGGCAGGGGATTTAATGTTGTGGCTGATAATTATATAACCTTTGGGGGCTTTCAGTTCGGCCAATTTTTGATCTTTAGCTTTCTAAGTATAAGATTAATCAGTAATTGTTTAATTAGATCTAATGAATCCACTTAAAGAAAATAATAAAGTTAAAATGTATAGGGAAGAGTACAGACGATCCAGACCTTGATAGAGTTTATCTGTGGTCCACCACTTTCTGTTCCATTGCACTGACTCCCTGCACCACTGGAGGGTCTTAATTCTCCTCACCCTAAGGACGCCAGCAGAGGATACCAGCAGTGCAGTAGCCCATATCACTGATCCGGTAACTAAAAATTTAACCACAGCTTCAAGCTGGTGCCTAAATAGATTTTGCTTCTTCATTTAGCACCTGCTGAAAACCCCAAAAGAATCAGATACTCACCTCAGTGGCGTCACTAGGGTTGGTGTCACCCGGTGCGGTAGCTTATGGTGTCACCCCCCCCCGAGTTTTACAGATTTTTTTAACTACTCTAACACTGAATGCTCATACACACGGCGCACATTACTGTGAGGTTTATTGCTGTGGAGCTCTCTCATATGCTCACACAAATTTTTGCCAACTGCCAGCAAGGGTGCCTGTTCGAAGGCAGTGAAAGCACACATGGATATATATTGCCCCCAGCAGCTCACCCATGGATATATATTGCCCCCAGCTCACATATGGATATATTGCCCCAGTTCAGAATTATATATTGCCCCCAGCAGCTCACCCAATTTATATATATTGCCCCAGCTCACATATGGATATATTGCGCCTCAGCTCACACATGGATATATTGCCCCAGACCAGCTCACACATAGATATTTCCCCCAGCTCTCATGGATATGCCCCCAGCACACATGGATACTGCCCCCAGCACACATGGATACTGCCCCCAGCACACATGGATACTGCCCCAGCTCTCAAGGATATGCCCCAGCAGCTCTCATGGATATTGCCCCAGCTCCTCTCATGGATATACTGCCCCAGCTCTGCTCATGGATATACTGCCCCAGCTCCTCTCATGGATATTGCCCCAGCTCCTCTCATGGATATTGCCCCAGCTCCTCTCATGGATATACTGCCCCAGCTGCTCTCATGGATTTTGTCCCAGCTCCTCTCATGGATTTTGGCCCAGCTCCTCTCATGGGTATGCCCCCAGCTCCTCTCATTGATATTGCCCCAGCTCATGGATAATTCCCCAGCTCATGGATAATGCCCCAGCTCATGGATAATGCCCCAGCACATGGATAATGCCCCAGCTCATGGATAATGCCCCAGCTCATGGATATACTGCCCCAGCACATGGATATGCCCTAGCACATGGATACTGCCCCAGCTCATGGATATGCCCCAGCTCATGGATATACCCCAGCTCATGGATATACCCCAGCACATGAATACTGCCCCAGCTCATGGATATGCCCCAGCTCATGGATACTGCCCCAGCTCATGGATACTGCCCCAGCAGCTCATGGATTTGCCCCAGCTCATGGATTTGCCCCAGCTTATGGATACTGCCCCAGCAGCTCATGGATATGCCCCAGGTCATGGATTTGTCCCAGCAGCTCATGGATACTGCCCCAGCAGCTCATGGATACTGCCCCAGCAGCTCATGGATAATGGCCCCAGCTCATGGATAATGGCTACAGCTCACCTCCTGCGCTGCATGTTCACTCCCTCTGAACTTGCACGCTCGCCTGGGGGAGCCACCTGACCAGCCGCAATCGGCTGGTCATGTGTTTCCCCCAGGCGAGCGCCGAAGCTGCATAGCTTCAGACGCTAGCAGGGAGCGAACACGTGGCGCAGGGTGAGACACCCGCCCTTAGGGTGACGGTGTCACCCTAAAGGCGGGTGTCACCTGGTGCGGGCCGCACCCCCCGCCCCCACATTACATCGCCCCTGACTCACCTCACATCCCGCGGTGAGAACGGCGAGTCAATCCGCAGCTTCTGGTCGCCGGGAGCAGAATGAGACTGGGGACAAATAGTCCCCAGTCTCCCTCTGCTAATCACTCCACGGCCCTGCATGATCTCACGTTAGCGAGATCACGCAAGTCACGTGACTAGGCAGCACGAACCTCCATGGAGTCCTATGTATCCATAAGCTTAGCGCTTCGTTCTGGGGCAGGAGACAGAATCTCCCCAGAATATCACACCAAAATGGGGAAACAAAGGAAAAACCTGCAGGTGCAGGTTTTCCCCGTTAGCGCTCTTGTTTTTGCGTGAACAAGGGAGTAGTGCCATGTGCTTTTAATGGCCCACTCTGACTTCCACTATAGCAGTTGCCTTTTTCTGTCTCGGATGGGAAAGGAGCCATATTAAGTAATTACCATTATTTAAAGTTGATGAAAATAAAACACATAACGAGCTCTCATGATCGAATAATAAATCTGCAATATTTGTCACTGGGTGCATCCATTGTGTGATATTTTCCTCTATATGTGTCACTGGGCGCATCCATTGTATGATATTTTCCTCTATATGTGTCACTGGGTGCATCCATTGTGTGATATTTTCCTCTATATGTGTCACTGCGTGCATCCATTGTGTGATATTTTGCTCTATATGTGTCACTGGGTGCATCCATTATGTGATATTTTCCTCTATATGTGTCACTGGGCGCATGCATTGTGTGATATTTCCCTCTATATGTGTCACTGGATGCATCCATTGTGTGATATTTTCCTCTATATGTGTCACTGGGTGCATCCATTGTGTGATATTTTCCTCTATATGTGTCACTGGGTGCATCCATTGTGTGATATTTTCCTCTATATGTGTCACTGCGTGCATCCATTGTGTGATATTTTGCTCTATATGTGTCACTGGGTGCATCCATTGTGTGATATTTTCCTCTATATGTGTCACTGCGTGCATCCATTGTGTGATATTTTCCTCTATATGTGTCACTGGGTGCATCCATTGTGTGATATTTTATATTGTATCTTTCCATCACTTGCTCCTCACTGTGTGGTTTTAGCCATAGAATGGAGTGAATGGGTCAGTCACTGACTCATATCATTATATAGTGTGGAATGTAATCAAATGACATCACCAGGGGGAGATTAGAAGCCTTTTAAGCTTCCTGTTTTATCTCATTCAGCTGCCAGCTCTTATCTTGATCAGCCTGCAGAACACAATACACCCTTTGCTGTCTTATCTAAGCATTTCCTCCTATACCTCACTTAAATACTGTATAAGATAAATAATAATGTATATTTAACATGAAATGTCAACTAAAAACATATCGGACCCTAATACAATCTTCGTGTTAAAACGCTCGCGCAGCGCGTGAATTTGTGCGCAAAGCGTTAAATGTTAACGCGCGTAAATCAATGCTGGAATTATAATCCTCGTGCATTTTTTCATCCGTCGAGCAATAACGCGCGGAAAACGGACGCGCAAAAACGCGCACGCATTAACGTTGCGCGCAGAAATCAGTGTGCGGACTGTTTTTTCATACGATTCAGCCAATCAGAATTAAGAACCACAATTAACTCACGTTAAGTTTTTACACCTGTCAAAGTCAATCTGAGCATATATGCTGCAGCAATAATAAAAACACATACAACTTCTCCATTTTATTGTTTGGGTATGTGTAGAATGTGTAACTATACCTTGCTGCATTTTTTTTGGGCTGGTGTATTTGGTTTTGGCCAGGACGTTCAAATTTGCCATTAACACCAGCTTTTATGAGTTGCTAAAATGATGCGCGCAAACGCTGTGCGTTAAATCCTGCACATAGATTGTAATACCATCGGCGTACCAGCGCACAAACGCATTTGCGCTCACAATGCTAAGTATAGGACGCGCGACATACAGTACGCTCGCAAAGGTACTGTTGCGCTGACTTTGTAATACGACGTTCTGCGCAAAGGGTTTTGTCCCTCGCGTTAATGCGTTTTTGTGCCGGCGCTGACGTTTGCGCGAATATTGTAATAGGGCCCATATTGTTTCATTAAAACCAGAGAATTTTAATTATCTGTAGATTAAAGGAACGTATAATTATTTCACAATTAATAGGTTACTTAAAGAGCAAAAAGACAAAATGTATAACCATTCCTTTTACGGTACAAACCAGGAAACATTACCATAAACATCCAGACAGGGATTCCAGGAACTCAACAGCAAATATACAGGGTTATTCAAAGAAAGCCGAACTGGCCCCGAAATTGCACCGAACAGTGAATTTCCCCGTACGGTGCAATTTCGTGGCCATTCGGCTATTCAAAAGCTGGCAATTCACCAAAAATTGGCCAATTGACAGTGAATCAGAGTGCTGTTCAGTGGCAGTGAAATCTCCATAGAGAAGCAATGGTTAATCTCTTCAGACACCGAACAGCAGAGAAATGTCAGTGAAATGCCCTGATGTTCGGTGGTTTCATTCAGCAGGTTTAATCAGACGAATCCCATAGGTTTCAATGTTAAAAATATTCCATATAATATTCCATTTATTAAATATTTATTTAACCGTTGATTCTTTTAATTTGCAGCAAAAAGTCTATTTATTTATTTATTTTTTAGGACCTTTCGGGATTATTTTTTGGTAATTTTTTTCCCCAGATTTTTTAATGTATTTTTTTTTTTTTTTAAACAACTTTTTTTTTTCTGTAACAGACCTTTTTATTCTTAGTCATGGGACATTAGATATTAATTACAGACATTTTCGTGCAGTAGTGTTTTTTGCAAACAGCAGTGGTTTTTTGTTTGTTAGCTTTTGCCCCTTTCATCGGCTTGCCGGCTTTTCCCGGCTTTTGGTCGGCGGATTAGCGGCTTTTTTCGGGTGCGTGTGGCTTATATCGTGGTTTTTCTTTTCCTCGCTCCGATTTTTTTTCCCTACGGCTTTGCAGTGGTTTTCGTGTTTGAATCGGCGGTTTTGCGGCGAGTTTTTGGTTGCAGTTGCGGGAATTTCTCTGCACTTCGGAGACCCTGTGGTGAATGCGTTTTGAAAAACCCCTTTAGGATGGGGTCAGACGAGCTCACCATGTGAGCCCGTACCGACGTGCCTTTCGGTGTCCGTCACAGCGTTGTGATGCTGCAAGGCGGCCGGCCACACGCAGTTGCCTGCGCACAAACTGCGGTCGCAGCAGTGGCCGTGCTGCGTCTGTGCAGCAAGCCTCCACGTCAAAGCATTAGGACGACCTTTGATGGGGTGGAAAGGACAATACTCTATAGGAGGATCCAGCCTTGCAGCGCTGAGCGCACTAACTGCGCTCAGACAGATGTTGACTGGAAGGAATGTCCACTCTCACAGACATTCCTTCTGCTCTTACTACCCCAGCCTTAGGCTGGGGTCAGACTAACGCCTTTTTAACGTGCGTTTAGGCGCACTTAATCACGGCCGCGCTAGCAGCAAATGAAGAGCAATGACGGGCAATATACGAAGTACGAACGCACAAAAGTCCGGCCGCGCAACGCAAGTGGAAAATGAACGCATTTTATCGAGAACGCAGAACCGCTAGTACTGACGTACAGAGTGCGCAGCTGCGGCATAGCGGCGTGTGTGCGTGATTAGGAGATGTCAGACGCTGCTAATGTCCAGCCAACATAACGTCCAGACGCAAAAAGTGTTTTATTGACGATCCGTAAAAAAACATGCACGAAAATGCGCATCATATGACCGTTTTTGCGCATCCCGTGAAAAAATACGTCAATGCGTTTGGACGCACCTTTTGACGGTCGCTGCGAATAATGCGTTCCTTTGACCCTAGCCTTAGTCTGCAACACAGCAAACAGAGACAGTTATTTGTGTTTTTGTGTTTGTTTTGATTTTAAGTCAAACAATTCTACCACATTATCAAACTTTTTAACGCTGTCACCACTGCTAACGAAAAATAATTCTGGACATTATGTATGTGCTATTAGGCTAGGGTCAGACGAATGCATTTTTACGTTGTCTGTGAAAAAGTGCGTTCGAACGAATGGACGCATTTTTTCACGGAATACGCGATAGCGGTCATACTAGGCGCATTTTCGTCCGTGATTTTGTACGGATCATCAATAAAACCCTTTTTGTGTCTGGACGTTATGTTGGCCGGACGTGTGCAGCGTCTGACGTCTCCCAATCACGCACACACGCCGCTAGCGGACGCAGCGCACTCTGTACGTCACTACTAGTGGTTTCACGTTCTCGAAAAAATGCGTTTGTTTGCCGCTTGCGTTGCGCGGCCGCACTTTTGTGCGACCGTACTTCGTATATTGGCCGTCATTGCCCGGCATCTGCTGCTAGTGCGGCCGTGATTAAGTGCGGCTGCACGCGCGTTCGCACTGCCTCAGTCTGACCCTAGCCTTAAAGGGCGCTACCAGGGCTGGACTGGGACAAAAAATCAGCGCTGGACTTCGTCTTGATCGGCCCATTTTAATTATGCAAACACGCACAAAAATAGTATATAAATATAAACCAACCAGATCGCTCTACAGATACCGGAGTTGCTGCAAAGCTATTCTGTAAAGCAATGCAGCAGTACTGTGGTTGAGTGCGCACCATATCTTAAGGTGAGGCAGATGTGGCTCCTAGTGGCATGGTGATCTGAATATGAGACACTGGCAGACTGCGTCTATTTTACAGATGATGAGGAAGTTCTCACCTCACCCATTAAGGGTCGTGCGAGCCGTGCAGTGAAACAGCATTCACATTGGCCCACTGAGCCATCGGCGCACCGGGAATCTCCCTGTAGTCCCTATGGCCAGTACATGCCTGGGCGCTACCACTATAAAATAAAATGTACGTATTGTGTTTATTTTATGTCGCTGATATCTTACACGTGCTTTGTGCAAAGCCCAAATAATAGTACATTACACATACACCTATCCAGTACTACGCATCACATGCATACCTGTCTTTACACGTACATTGCCCCCTCTTGTATTCACCCTGTACCCTTACCCCATGTATTCTCAATTGTATCTCTAAGGCTAGGGACAGATGAGCGCATTTTCTGCGGCCACCGTCAAAATGTACGTCGATGCGTGCGCACGCATTTTTTCACGGAATACGCTTAAGTGGTCAGACGATGCGCAATTCTGGACGTATTTCATGACGGTGGGGTGAAAAGAAGTCTAGGGAAATCCGGCTGTTTGAACGTTATGTTGGCCGCACACTAGCAGCGTCTGATGTCTCCAAATCACGCACACACGCCGCTAGCGGACGCAGCGCACTCTGTACGTCAGTACCAGCGGTTTAACGTTCTCGAAAAAATGCGTTCATTTTCCACTTGCGTTGCGCAGCCGGACTTTTGTGCGACCGTACTTCGTATATTGGCTGTCATTGCCCGGCATCTGCTGCTAGTGCGGCCGTGATTATGTGCGCCAGAACGCGCGTTCGCACTGCCTCAGTCTGACCCTAGCCTTACTGTGTGTCATGGAAGGTGTTTTTGGGGAGGAGATGTAGGGAGGAGAAAGAGTATTGGTGGGGAGGAGGGGGAGAAGGTGTGGTGAGGTAGAGAGTTGTAGGGTAGGGATGTGCACAGATTTTTTTCCGGTTCGGTTCGGGTTTTTAAAATTTTTGTTTCGGATGATTTCTGTTTCGGTTCGTTTCGGCTACATTTTCGTATCAACTTTTTTTTTGTGATATCGGAAATTTTCAGTGTTTTTGGAACGTCTGTTCTCCTCGTTTCGGATCCAATATTTCTGTCGATACGGTAATTCTGTTGATACGGTAATTCTGACAATTCTATCGTTTTTTATTAAATAAAGATCCTTTTTTTCTTATGAATATGCTTTGCACAATTTTATTTAATCATATTAAAATGGTATGAAAGGAACAAAAATAAACAAAACGATTTAAAACAAAACAAAACAAAAATTAAAACAGCATATGAATCCGCACACTGCGGGGAAGCACCTCTCTGTGGTATAATTAATGCAGCATATGAATCCACACACTGCCGGGAAGCGCCTCTCTGCAGTATAATTAATGCAGAATATGAATCCACACACTGCTGGGAAGCACCTCTCTGCGGTATAATTAATGCAGGATATGAATCCACACACTGCTGGGAAGCGCCTCTCTGCGGTATAATTAATGCAGAATATGAATCCACACACTGCTGGGAAGCACCTCTCTGCAGTATAATTAATGCAGCATATGAATCCACACACTGCTGGGAAGCACCTCTCTGCGGTATAATTAATGCAGCATATGAATCCACACACTGCTGGGAAGCACCTCTCTGCGGTATAATTAATGCAGCATATGAATCCACACACTGCTGGGAAGCACCTCTCTGCGGTATAATTAATGCAGCATATGAATCCACACACTTCTGGGAAGCGCCTCTCTGCGGTATAATTAATGCAGCATATGAATCCACACACTGCTGGGAAGCACCTCTCTGCTGTATAATTAATGCAGCATATGAATCCACACACTGCTGGGAAGCGCCTCTCTGCGGTATAATTAATGCAGAATATGAATCCACACACTGCTGGGCAGCACCTCTCTGCGGTATAATTAATGCAGCATATGAATCCACACACTGCTGGGCAGCACCTCTCTGCAGTATAATTAATGCAGCATATGAATCCACACACTGCTGGGAAGCACCTCTCTGCTGTATAATTAATGCAGCATATGAATCCACACACTGCTGGGCAGCACCTCTCTGCAGTATAATTAATGCAGCATATGAATCCACACACTGCTGGGAAGCACCTCTCTGCGGTATAATTAATGCAGCATATGAATCCACACACTGCTGGGAAGCGCCTCTCTGCTGTATAATTAATGCAGCATATGAATCCACACACTGCTGGGAAGCGCCTCTCTGCGGTATAATTAATGCAGAATATGAATCCACACACTGCTGGGCAGCACCTCTCTGCGGTATAATTAATGCAGCATATGAATCCACACACTGCTGGGAAGCACCTCTCTGCGGTATAATTAATGCAGCATATGAATCCACACACTGCTGGGCAGCGCCTCTCTGCAGTATAATTAATGCAGCATATGAATCCACACACTGCTGGGAAGCACCTCTCTGCGGTATAATTAATGCAGCATATGAATCCACACACTGCTGGGAAGCACCTCTCTGCGGTATAATTAATGCAGCATATGAATCCACACACTGCTGGGCAGCGCCTCTCTGCGGTATAATTAATGCAGCATATGAATCCACACACTGCTGGGAAGCACCTCTCTGCGGTATAATTAATGCAGCATATGAATCCACACACTGCTGGGAAGCGCCTCTCTGCAGTATAATTAAGGCTGGGGTCAGACGAGCGTAGTGTTCACGTCCGTGATTGCGCCTAAAAGTACGTCCGTGATAGCATGAAAGAAAGTCCATTGGAGCCTGACACATGAAGTACGTCCGCACTGAACTGCGGACGCACAACGGCCGCGGCAAACGGACGCAGGTTAGGCAAGAACGTAATACTGCTAGAACGGACGTGCAGAGTGCGCCACGTCCACAACGTCCGCATAGCTTTGTGTGTGAGTGATGGAGCATGGTCAGACGGACTGCATTTATACGTCCAGCATTTTTGACGGACAGAATTTTTTTTCATTGTAATATATTTTTCCCTCCTACATCCGTCAAAAATAACTTCAGTGAAAAAACGGACTGTGTGACCACTACTGCGTCATCCGTACTGACGATGTCCGTACTGCACGGACGTACAGTCCGTAGAAATCACGCTCGTCTGACCCTAGCCTAATGCAGCATATGAATCCACACACTGCTGGGAAGCACCTCTCTGCAGTATAATTAATGTAGCATATGAATCCACACACTGCTGGGAAGCGCCTCTCTGCAGTATAATTAATGCAGCATATGAATCCACACACTGCTGGGAAGCACCTCTCTGCGGTATAATTAATGCAGCATATGAATCCACACACTGCTGGGAAGCGCCTCTCTGCAGTATAATTAATGCAGCAAGAGAATCCACACACTGCTGGGAAGCGCCTCTCTGCGGTATAATTAATGCAGCATATGAATCCACACACTGCTGGGAAGCGCCTCTCTGCAGTATAATTAAGGCTGGGGTCAGACGAGCGTAGTGTTCACGTCCGTGATTGCGCCTAAAAGTACGTCCGTGATAGCATGAAAGAAAGTCCATTGGAGCCTGACACATGAAGTACGTCCGCACTGAACTGCGGACGCACAACGGCCGCGGCAAACGGACGCAGGTTAGGCAAGAACGTAATACTGCTAGAACGGACGTGCAGAGTGCGCCACGTCCACAACGTCCGCATAGCTTTGTGTGTGAGTGATGGAGCATGGTCAGACGGACTGCATTTATACGTCCAGCATTTTTGACGGACAGAATTTTTTTTCATTGTAATTTATTTTTCCCTCCTACATCCGTCAAAAATAACTTCAGTGAAAAAACGGACTGTGTGACCACTACTGCGTCATCCGTACTGACGATGTCCGTACTGCACGGACGTACAGTCCGTAGAAATCACGCTCGTCTGACCCTAGCCTAATGCAGCATATGAATCCACACACTGCTGGGAAGCGCCTCTCTGCAGTATAGTTAATGCAGCATATGAATCCACACACTGCTGGGAAGCACCTCTCTGTGGTATAATTAATGCAGCATATGAATCCACACACTGCTGGGAAGCGCCTCTCTGCTGTATAATTAATGCAGCATATGAATCCACACACTGCTGGGAAGCGCCTCTCTGCGGTATAATTAATGCAGCATATGAATCCACACACTGCTGGGAAGCGCCTCTCTGCAGTATAATTAATGCACCATATGAATCCACACACTGCTGGGAAGCGCCTCTCTGCAGTATAGTTAATGCAGCATATGAATCCACACACTGCTGGGAAGCACCTCTCTGCAGTATAATTAATGCAGCATATGAATCCGCACACTGCTGGGAAGCGCCTCTCTGCAGTATAGTTAATGCAGCATATGAATCCACACACTGTGGGGCAGCGCCTCTCTGCAGTATAATTAATGCAGTATATGAATCCACACACTGCTGGGCAGCACCTCTCTGCGGTATAATTAATGCAGCATATGAATCCACACACTGCTGGGAAGCGCCTCTCTGCGGTATAATTAATGCAGCATATGAATCCACACACTGCTGGGAAGCGCCTCTCTGCAGTATAATTAATGCAGCATATGAATCCACACACTGCTGGGAAGCGCCTCTCTGCGGTATAATTAATGCATCATATGAATTTGCACACTGCGGGGACCAGAGCATGGCCTTTCCAACCATACCAAACATAACCATGTTAAAAGTTAAGAACAAATATAAAAAATAAAAAATTAAATATGAAAATATTAACCCTTTCGCTGCGGAGTCTTTTCCCGCCTCTGTGCTGAGCTAATTTTTACCGATTTTGCTCATCATGTTTAAACGTGTTTTGAAGGCTTATTTTAGTATATGACCCAGACATATTATATATCGTTCTTTCTGTCAGACTCGGCAGATTCATAATATGTCATTATTATATGTATACGTCATGACCTGTCTGTATATTATAACAAAAAATGCAATAAAATATGAATTTTCAATAATTTACAACGTGTAAGGCTAGGGACAGATGAGCGCATTTTCTGCGGCCACCGTCAAAATGTACGTCGATGCGTGCGCACGCATTTTTTCACGGAATACGCTTAAGTGGTCAGACGATGCGCAATTCTGGACGTATTTCATGACGATGGGGTGAAAAGAAGTCTAGGGAAATCCGGCTGTTTGAACGTTATGTTGGCCGCACACTAGCAGCGTCTGACATCTCCTAATCACGCACACACGCTGCTATGCGGCCGCAGCGCACTCTGTACGTCAGTACCAGCGGTTTAACGTTCTCGAAAAAATGCGTTCATTTTCCACTTGCGTTGCGCGGCCGGACTTTTGTGCGACCGTACTTCGTATATTGGCTGTCATTGCCCGGCATCTGCTGCTAGTGCGGCCGTGATTATGTGCGCCAGAACGCTCGTTCGCACTGCCTCAGTCTGACCCTAGCCTAAAGTGGTTTTTTTCACATTTTAAGATGCGAGCAATTGCGGTTATATTTTGTATGGGGTGCGCTTGTTAAAAAAATTAGAGATGGGGTCTCGTTACATTTTTTTTTGGGGAAAATTACGCGATTTTTAACAAACGCACCGCATACAAAAATCGTTAGTGCAGCATCATTGTTCACATTATAATTGAAATGGTTACAATATTGCTGCATTAACAAACCAAAATAAAAGAAAAAAAAACTTGTTTATTTTTTTTTTATAATTTTTTTTTAAATATTTTTTTTTTAACTTTTTTTTTTATACTCATGTTTGGTATTGTTGGAACGGCCATGCTCTGGCTGATCCAACAATACCAAACATTAATCCCTAACTGCCACGGATCGGGAGATAGGGGGTTCATTGGAACCCCCTATTTCCACCATTGGTGGCAGTTAGGGGTTAACTCCAGGACTGGCGTCATCGTGCTATGCAATGTCCGCATAGCTTTGTGTGTGAGTGATGGAACGTGGTCAGACGGACTGCATTTATACGTCCAGCATTTTTCACGGACAAAATGGTTTTGCTTTTTATTTTATTTTCCCTGCTACATCCGTCAAAATATACGTCAGTGAAAAAACGGACTCTGTGGCCACTACTGCGTCTTCCGTACTGATGTAAGTCCGTGTGCACGGACGTACAGTCCGTAGAATTCACGCTCGTCTGAGCCTAGCCTTAAAATCATGTAATTTTCCCCAAAAAAATATATGTAACAAGTCCCCCATCTCTATTTTTTTTAACAAGCGTAACTCATAGAAAATATAACCGTAAACGTTCTCATGTTAAAATGTTAAAAAAACACTTTACACCTTGTAAATTATTGAAAATTAAAATTTTATTGCATGTTAACCACTTCAATGCTAAGGACGCGCTCAGCGCGTCCTCAGCATTCCCGCTGGTATGCGGAGGACGCGCTGAGCGCGTCCTCGCATTGGGGTCAGCGTTCGGCCGGGTTCCGGCCGATCGCTGGCCCCTCCGGTGCGGGCTGACATCCTGGATGTCAGCCCGGCATCCGGAGCAGCGGCCGCCATTATTAGGTGTCATCGCGCCCCCGCGATGACACCTAATTCAGGCGCCCCCCCGCATGTGCGGAGGAGGCGCCTGAAAGGGAGGGGGGAGGTCCTTCGGACCTCTCTCCCTCCCGATCGGCGGCTCTGCGGGGGTTAACCCAGGCATCATTTGGAAGGGCACAGCCTGCCCTTCCAAATGATGCCTGACATTAACCCCTGGGGAGCTGGATCGCAAATCGGCGCTGAAAAGCGCCGATTCGCGATCCTTCCCGGGAGCTGGCCGACATCTTGGATGTCGGCCAAGCTTCCGGGAACTCCCCCAGAGGACTGGCGTCATCGTGCGTAGCACGATGACGCCAGTCCTACTGTTAACCCCTAACTGCCACGAACTGTGGAGATAGGGAGTTCCAATGAACTCCCTATCTCCCGATCCGTGGCAGTTAGGGGTTAAATTTTGATATGGTTGGATCGGCCAGAGCATGGCCGTTTCAACGATACCAAACATGAAAGTAAAAAAATTTGTAAAAAAAAAAAAAAAAGAAAAATAAAAATAAAAAAAAATTAAAAAAAAAAATTAAAAAAAAAAAAATAAACACTTTTTTTTTATTTCTTTTGGTTTGTTAATGCAGCAATATTGTTCCCATTTCAATTATAATGTGAACAATGATGCTGCATTAACGATTTTTGTATGCGGTGCGTTTGTTAAAAATGGTGTCATTTTCCCCAAAAAAAAATGTAACGAGACCCCATCTCTAATTTTTTTAACAAGCGCACCCCATACAAAATATAACCGCAATTGCTCGCATGTTAAAATGTGGAAAAAAACACTTTACACATTGTAAATTATTGAAAATACATATTTTATTGCATTTTTTGTTATAATATACAAACATGACATAACGTATACATATAATAATGACATATTATGAATCTACCGAGTCTGACGGAAAGAACGATATATAATATGTCGGTGTCATATACTAAAATAAGCCTTCAAAACACGTTTAAACATGATGCGCAAAACAGGTAAAAAATGACCTCAGCACAGGGGCGGAAAAAGCCTCAGCAGCGAAAGGGTTAAGATATAATATACAGACAGGATACATATACATATAAGGCTAGGGTCAGACTAACGCAGTATCAACGTGCGTTTAGCAGCACTAAATCACGGCCGTGCTAGCAGCAAATGACGTCCAATGCCGGGCAGCATACAAAGAACGGCCGCACAAAAGTGCGGCTGCGCAACGCAAGTGGCAAACGAACCCATTTTTTCGAGAACGTGAAACCGCTAGTACTGACGCACAGAGTGCGCTGCGTCCACTAGCGGCGTGTGTGCGTGATTAGGAGACGTCAGACGCTGCTAATGTCCGGCCAACATAACGTCCAGACACAAAAAAGGTTTTATTGATGATCCGTACAAAATCACAGACGAAAATGTGCATCGTATGACCGCTATTGCGTATTCCGTGAAAAAATGCGTCCATTCGTTCGAACGCATTTTTTCACGGACAACGCGAAAAATGCGTTAGTCTGACCCTAGCCTTACACAGATGTATACATTAATTATACCGCAGAGAGGTGCTTCCCAGCAGTGTGTGGATTCATATGCTGCATTAATTATACCGCAGAGAGGCGCTTCCCAGCAGTGTGTGGATTCATATGCTGCATTAATTATACAGCAGAGAGGCGCTTCCCAGCAGTGTGTGGATTCATATCCTGCATTAATTATACAGCAGAGAGGCGCTTCCCAGCAGTGTGTGGATTCATATGCTGCATTAATTATACTGCAGAGAGGCGCTTCCCAGCAGTGTGTGGATTCATATGCTGCATTAATTATACTGCAGAGAGGCGCTTCCCAGCAGTGTGTGGATTCATATGCTGCATTAATTATACCGCAGAGAGGCGCTTCCCAGCAGTGTGTGGATTCATATGCTGCATTAATTATACCGCAGAGAGGCGCTTCCCAGCAGTGTGCGGATTCATATGCTGCATTAATTATACTGCAGAGAGGCGCTTCCCAGCAGTGTGTGGATTCATATGCTGCATTAATTATACCTCAGAGAGGCGCTTCCCAGCAGTGTGCGGATTCATATCCTGCATTAATTATACCGCAGAGAGGTGCTTCCCAGCAGTGTGTGGATTCATATGCTGCATTAATTATACTGCAGAGAGGCGCTTCCCAGCAGTGTGTGGATTCATATCCTGCATTAATTATACCGCAGAGAGGTGCTTCCCAGCAGTGTGTGGATTCATATGCTGCATTAGGCTAGGGTCAGACGAACGCAGCTTTAACGTGCGTTTAGCCGCACAAAATCACGGCCGTGCTAGCAGCAAATGACGTCCAATGCCGGGGAACACACGAAGTACGGCCGCACGGAAGTTCGTCCGCGCAACGCAAGTGGCAAACGAACGTATTTTTTCGAGAACGTCAAACCGCTACTACTGACGTACAGAGTGCGCTGCGGCCGCATAGCGGCGTGTGTGTGTGATTGGGAGACATCAGACGCTGCTAATGTCCGGCCAACATAACGTCCAGACACAAAAAGTGTTTTATTGATGATCCGTACAAAATCACGGACGAAAAGGCGCATCGTATGACCGCTACCGCGTATTCTGTGAAAAAAAATGTCCGTTCGTTCGACCGCACTTTCCCACGGTCGACGCGAAAAATGCGTTCGTCTGACCCTAGCCTTAATTATACTGCAGAGAGGTGCTTCCCCGCAGTGTGTGGATTCATATGCTGCATTAATTATACCGCAGAGAGGCGCTTCCCAGCAGTGTGCGGATTCATATGCTTTATTAATTATACTGCAGAGAGGCGCTTCCCAGCAGTGTGCGGATTCATATGCTTTATTAATTATACTACAGAGAGGCGCTTCCCAGCAGTGTGTGGATTCATATGCTGCACTAATAATACTGCAGAGAGGCGCTTCCCAGCAGTGTGCGGATTCATATGCTTTATTAATTATACTGCAGAGAGGCGCTTCCCAGCAGTGTGCGGATTCATATGCTTTATTAATTATACTACAGAGAGGCGCTTCCCAGCAGTGTGTGGATTCATATGCTGCATTAATTATACAGCAGAGAGGCACTTCCCAGCAGTGTGCGGATTCATATGCTTTTTTAATTATAATGTAGAGAGGTGCTTCCCAGCAGTGTGTGGATTCATATGCTGCATTAATTATACAGCAGAGAGGCACTTCCCAGCAGTGTGCGGATTCATATGCTGCATTAATTATACCGCAGAGAGGCGCTTCCCAGCAGTGTGGGGATTCATATGCTGCATTAATTATACCGCAGAGAGGCGCTTCCCAGCAGTGTGCGGATTCATATGCTGCATTAATTATACCACGGAGATGCGCTTCCCAGCAGTGTGGGGATTCATATGCTGCATTAATTATACAGCAGAGAGGCGCTTCCCAGCAGTGTATGGATTCATATGCTGCATTAATTATACTGCAGAGAGGCGCTTCCCAGCAGTGTGTGGATTCATATGCAGCATTAATTATACTGCAGAGAGGCGCTTCCCAGCAGTGTGGGGATTCATATGCTGCATTAATTATACTACAGAGAGGCGCTTCCCAGCAGTGTGCGGATTCATATGCTGCATTAATTATACCGCAGAGAGGTTCTTCCCAGCAGTGTGTGGATTCATATGCTGCATTAATTATACATCAGAGAGGCGCTTCCCAGCAGTGTGCGGATTCATATGCTTTTTAATTATAATGTAGAGAGGCGCTTCCCAGCAGTGTGTGGATTCAGATGCTGCATTAATTATACAGCAGAGAGGCGCTTCCCAGCAGTGTGCGGATTCATATGCTGCATTAATTATACCGCAGAGAGGCGCTTCCCAGCAGTGTGGGGATTCATATGCTGCATTAATTATACCACGGAGAGGCGCTTCCCAGCAGTGTGGGGATTCATATGCTGCATTAATTATACTGCAGAGAGGCGCTTCCCAGCAGTGTGTGGATTCATATGCTGCATTAATTATACTGCAGAGAGGCGCTTCCCAGCAGTGTGTGGATTCATATGCTGCATTAATTATACTACAGAGAGGCGCTTCCCAGCAGTGTGGGGATTCATATGCTGCATTAATTATACTGCAGAGAGGCGCTTCCCAGCAGTGTGTGGATTCATATGCTGCATTAATTATACTGCAGAGAGGCGCTTCCCAGCAGTGTGGGGATTCATATGCTGCATTAATTATACTACAGAGAGGCGCTTCCCAGCAGTGTGCGGATTCATATGCTGCATTAATTATACCGCAGAGAGGTTCTTCCCAGCAGTGTGTGGATTCATATGCTGCATTAATTATACTGCAGAGAGGTGCTTCCCAGCAGTGTGAGGATTCATATGCTGCATTAATTATACTGCAGAGAGGCGCTTCCCAGCAGTGTGTGGATTCATATGCTGCATTAATTATACCGCAGAGAGGCGCTTCCCAGCAGTGTGTGGATTCATATGCTGCATTAATTATACTGCAGAGAGGTGCTTCCCAGCAGTGTGTGGATTCATATGCTGCATTAATTATACTGCAGAGAGGTGCTTCCCAGCAGTGTGAGGATTCATATGCTGCATTAATTATACTGCAGAGAGGCGCTTCCCAGCAGTGTGTGGATTCATATGCTGCATTAATTATACCGCAGAGAGGCGCTTCCCAGCAGTGTGTGGATTCATATGCTGCATTAATTATACTGCAGAGAGGTGCTTCCCAGCAGTGTGTGGATTCATATGCTGCATTAATTATAACTCAGAGAGGTGCTTCCCCGCAGTTTGCGAATTCATATGCTCATGCTGCATTCATTTTTTTTTTTTTTTTTTTTTTAAATCATTTTATTTGTTCTGTTTTTTACTTTTTTTTCATTTCAGATAATTTTGTTCAGCTTTTTTTCCATTTTAAAACCTTTTGTTCTGGTTTTTATTTTAAGTCAGACCATTTGGGTCAGTTTTGTGTTTTTTAAGGCTAGGGTCAGACTAACGCATTTTTCACGTTGTCCGTGAAAATGTGCGTTCGAAGAATGGACGTATTTTTTCACGGAATACGCAATAGCGGTCATACTATGCGCAGTTTCATCCGTGATTTTGTACGGATCATCAATAAAACACTTCTTGCATCTGGACGTTATGTTGGCCGGACATTAGCAGCGTCTGATGTCTCCAATTCACGCACACACGCCGCTAGCGGACGCAGCGCACTCTGTACGTCAGTACTAGTGGTTTAACGTTCTCGAAAAAATGCGTTCATTTTCCACTTGCGTTGCGCAGCCGGACTTTTGTGCGACCGTACTTCGTATATTGGCCGTCATTGCCCGGCATCTGCTGCTAGCACGGCCGTGATTAAGTGCGCCAGAACGCGCGTTCGCACTGCCTCAGTCTGACCCTAGCCTAAATCGTTTGTTCATTTTTGTTCCTTTCGTACCATTTAAGGCTGGGGTCAGACGAGCGTGATTTCTACGGACTGTACGTCCGTGCAGTACAGACATCGTCAGTACGGATGACGCAGTAGTGGTCACACAGTCCGTTTTTTCACTGAAGTTATTTTTGACGGATGTAGGAGGGAAAAATAAATTACAATGAAAAAACATTCTGTCCGTCAAAAATGCTGGACGTATAAATGCAGTCCGTCTGACCATGCTCCATCACTCACACACAAAGCTATGCAGACGTTGTGGACGTGGCGCACTCCGCACGTCCGTTCTAGCAGTATTACGTTCTTGCCTAACCTGCGTCCGTTTGCCGCGGCCGTTGTGCGTCCGCAGTTCAGTGCGGACGTACTTCATGTGTCAGGCTCCAATGGACTTTCTTTCATGCTATCACGGACGTACTTTTAGGCGCAATCACGGACGTGAACACTACGCTCGTCTGACCCCAGCCTTAATATGATTAAATAAAGTTGTGCAATGCATATTCATAAGAAAATACGGAATCAGCAAAGGAAGCGAAAAATACGATGTCCGAAATTACCGAAATGGAAACAAAATCATGAATGGAACGAAAATGACATGCGAATTTACAAATTTCACGAAATAACGAAATTAGTTCATTTCGGATCGGAAATCGTTTCTGCCGTTTTCGGATCCGATCCGATTTGGAAAAATGGGTTGAATCCGAGGCACCGAATCGGCAAGATTCGTGAACAAAATTAATCGGTCCGAAACAAAACGCACATTCCTATTGTAGAAGTGAGGGGAAGAGAAGAAGTTGTGAGGGGGAGAGAAGATGTAGGGATGAGGGGGAGAGAAGACGTAGGGAGAGGAGCAGGGCCGGACTGGGGATAAAAACCAGCCCTGTAAATAAATCCTTATCAGCACCATAGCATTATTCTACAAGCCCGCTGTACAACAATAAGACAGTAACGTGCGATGTGTTTTAGTGTATCACAGAACTCTACAGCTACAAACCTCACAGTAATGTGCAGTGTGTATGAGTGTATTACAGAGCTCCACAACAACTTTATTTATTTATTTATAAAGGATTTTACCAGGAAGGATACAATGAGATTTCTCTCATTTTCAAGTATGTCCTGGGTTCAAGAACATTGTTACAGAAATACAAAGTAGTAAAATGCAAGATATTAACACAAAACAAATATACAGATTAACAGAAAATAAATATGTAGGAAATATAGTCACTATGTTACATGTTTACAGGTGCATTCCTTATTGAGGTATGTTAATAGGGAGTTCTTAAGTAGGGATGAGCTGTTCGGTTTGATTCGAACATCGCCCGTTCGGATGTTCGCGAACTACGAACATTTCCGCGTGTTCGCCGCATGTTCGCCCGCAATGCACCACAATGGACCACAATGCATTTTTTCCACTGGCCTAAAGCTTGTAATTGGCTACAGCCTGCACCTGACCACAGTTTAGGTGCAAGACAGGTGCAAGAATATGCCAATCACGGCTCAGAGTCCTGATTGGGCAAATTTTGCCCAATCATGGGCTCACAGAGCTAAGTCCCTCAACACACTATATAAGGCGTCCCTTGCAGCTCCAGCACATGTTTTTTGAGAGGAGATTGTTGTGTTGGGGGTGGGGTTGGGGGGGTCTCACTTCTACAAATATCTGGGAATTGTTGTAATCTTTGTGTTCTCACTGCCAACAACTATTTTGGGGGTCAGTCATTTCTACAAAATATCTGGGAATTGTTCTAATCTTTGTGTTCTCACTGCCACCAGCAATTGTGGGGGTCTCACTTCTAGAAGATATGTGGGAATTATTCTAATCTGTGTGTTCTCACTGCCACCCATCAGGGGGTCTCACTGATTTATAGGAGGTTTCTGTGAATTGTAATCTATCAGGGTTATCCAAAGAGATTCGAAAAGTCACCGCACGTTCGGTGACTTTTCGTTCTCTTCAATTCGGTTCGTTTTGCCGATTGCATTTCGGTGACCCTGCGGTGTATTCAGCAAACACCACAGGGTCCCCGAATTGCAGGGAAAAGCTGCCGCAAACCTGACGAAAACTAACCGAATGCACGCTGAAAACAAGCAAAAACATCTGGATTAACCTTCGAAAAACCCGAACAGGAGCCGAAAAGGAGCCGAATCACACAGAGCCGAAGCAGCTGTGACGTAGAGGAGGCAGTGAATAAATTAGAAAAACCATTTGTATGAATCTGGGAAAATGAAAAGCTGTTTGCAAAGAAACTACTGAGCGAAAATGTCTGAAATTTTCACAGGAGGTCCAGGGAATGATAATAAAGAGGGCTGTTACAAAAAAAAAAAGCAAACTGAAAAAAAAAAAAAAAAAAAATCGGAGTTTTAATTTTTTTTTAAAAAATTCAGAAAAATGCTGAAAGTATCCTAAATAATCTATAAATAAAGAGACTTTTTGCTGCAGAATTTTATAATGAACAGTTTATTAGATATTGAATTAAAACGGGAATATTTTTAACATTGAAGCCTATGGGATTCTCCTGAATAAACCTGTCGAATTAAACCACCGAATGGCAGGGCATTAGGGGAACCTTTCACTGCTGGTTTGTGTTCTCTGAATAGCCGAAGCAGTGCTTTTTCATGGGGATTTTACTGCCCTCGAACAGGCACCGAACAGGCACCGTATGTGCAGGCAATTCGACAGGATTTGGCGAATTGCCTGCTCTCTGGATAGCCGAATGGCCAGGAAAGGTAACCGAACGCTGATTTTCAGCGTTCGGTTACCTTTCTCAAGCAATTCGGATCTCTTTGGATAACCCTGTATGTCTTCTCACTGCCAGCTATCAGGGGGTCCTGCATACTTCTAGCAGATTTCTGTGAATTGGAATCTGTGTCTTGTCACACTGCCACCCATCAGGGGGGCTCACTGATTTATACCAGAGTTCTGGAAATATTTAATCTTTATAACAGTGTTGAATCAGAGTTATGCATAGCTCCAATTTTTATAACAGAGTTGAATCAGAGTTCTGTATATCTTTAATCTATATATCACTCACCATGTCAGAAAGACCAAAAATGACAGGCAAACGCTTCCAGACACAGATAAGAGGGAAAGCAGCCTCTATGTAGGGAGGCTATGCCTCTGGTCGTCGTGGACGTGGTGCATCCTCTGCAGAGGCACGCTTACCTTTCTAACTGGTGCTGGCTGTCTTAAGCAGAAGCAACATACAGAGGAATTGGTGGATTGGCTAACCAGGCCATCCTTATCCTCCGAGTCCTCTCCCAGCTAGGCGTGTAGTGGTTTACAGTCCACCTCAGCTGCCAAAGCATCTAATACAGCCTCCATGTCCACAGCTACTCCTGCCGTAGCCTCGCTATCACACACGGAGGAGTCAGCTGAATTGTTTGACTACAATGACAGTGACATGCTGCTTGAGGATGCGCAGCAACAACAGTGCTCTGATTCAATCTCTGAGGTTGAGGAAGGGAGTATAATGAACCTAGAGGAAGGGGGTGCCAGTGACACACAAATAACTGGAACTCATGTTGCCCCAGCAGCTGCGGCATACTGCCAAGTTGGCTCCAGTGACGAGGAGATAGGGGGTGATGACAATGATGATGAGGTCACTGACTCCACCTGGGTGCCTGATCGAACAAAGAGTCAAGTGAGGAGGAGGCACAACAAAAATGAGGCACATCGTCCTCTATGACCAACCGTAGCCAGTCCAAGGCATCAGATGTCAGAGCTGCTCAGGCGCAGAGTGCTGTTGTCTCAAAGCACACATCCAGGAACTCTGCTGTCTGGGAGTTCTTTAAGAAATGTGCAGCAGACTGCACCGTTGCTATTTGTAATCTATGTCAGATGAGGATTAAGCGTGGGAAAGACACCGGACGCTTGGGTACCACGTGCTGGAGGCAACATATGACCACCTGCCACACATCCCATTGGCACAACACTTTGCGTAGGTCCTACTCACCTGTCTCTACCCCCACTTTATGTCCTGCCATGTCATTGAATCCAACCTCCACTGACAGGGATGATGCTAAAGTAATGGATGTACCAGGTCCTTCCTCATAATGTGACAGCATCCCATCAGCTGAAGATTTACGCAGTCAGATTACGTTGCCACAGCTGCTGCAGCGTAAGAAAAAAATATAGTCCCAACCATCCCCAAGCACA
This sequence comes from Leptobrachium leishanense, assembly GCA_009667805.1. Taxonomy (NCBI): domain Eukaryota; kingdom Metazoa; phylum Chordata; class Amphibia; order Anura; family Megophryidae; genus Leptobrachium; species Leptobrachium leishanense. The sequence goes on from RXON01000617.1 coordinate 45,358, forward strand.
GCGTCTAAATGCCAGTTTAGCAAAATTACACACATTGCAGCTGCTGCCTTTCCAGCTGGTGGACTCTGCTTCCTTCCTTGAATTTGCTCAATGTGCTGTACCACAGTGGCAGGTTCCAAAACACCATTTCTTTTCACGAAAGGCCATTCCAGCACTATGCCAGCATGTGGAAGACAATGTTATGGAGTCATTGTGAAAGGCAGTCAGCAGCAAGGTGCCCGTGACTTTAGACATGTGGTCCAGCAAGCATGAACAGGCCCGTTACATTTCCTTCACGGCACACTGGGTAACTCTGATTGCAGCTGGGAGGGATCCAAGACGGGGCTCTGTGCTTGACCTTGTTCATCCAACACGCTTCCAGAAAGCTGCTTGTATGAGGTCTGTCTGCTCCACCACCACCTCTTCCTCTTCTTCCTCCTCATCCTCATCCTTCTCTGTCTCTGGTGACAGGGGCTATGTAATGGCTCAAGCAAAAAGATGCCATACTGTGCTTGAGCTGGTTTGTTTAGGGGACAGGAGCCAAACAGGGCCAGAAATTCTGTCAGCTCTGCAGGGGCAGGTGCAGAGATGGTTAACACCACGCCAGCTTGAGCTGGGAATGGTCATCTGTGATAATGGCAGCAACCTTCTCTCCGCCCTATGCCAGGGTAAGTTGACGCATGTACCATGCCTAGCACATGTCCTAAATCTGGTGGTACAGCATTTCATAACCAGGTACCCACGGCTGGCAGAGCTTCTCAGCCAGGCCAGAAAAGTCGTCACTTCAGACGGTCATTCCCAGCAAGTGTTCACCTGACAGAAAATCAAAGAGAATTCCACCTTCCCACAAACCGTCTTATCTGTGACATGCCCACCAGGTGGAACTCAATATCACCAATGCTGCAGCGTCTGCACAAGCAGCAGAGGGCCATCAACAAGTACCTGTGTGAGTATGGCACAAGGACAAGTTCAGGTCAACTGTTTTTTTTTTAAGGGTGGGTGTCTAACCCTGCGACGCAGTGCTTGCTCCCTGCGAGCATTCGAAGCTATACACCTTCGGCACTCGCCTGGGAGAAACACATCACCAGCCGAGTTCTCGCGAGATTGCGGCTGGTCAAGTGGCTCCCCCAGGCGAGCGCCCAAGCTCCATGCCGCTGGACGCTCAGAGGGAGCAGAACACGCGATGCAGGAGGTGAGCTGGGGGCATTATCCATGAGCTGTGGCAGTATCCATGAGCTGGGGCATTATCCATGAGCTGGGGCATTATCCATGTGCTGGGGCATATCATCCAGGTGCTGGGGCAGTATATCCATGAGCTGGGGCAGTATATCCATGAGCTGGGGCAGTATATCCATGTACTGGGGCAGTATATCAATGATCTGGGGCATTATCCATGAGCTGGGGCATTATCCATGAGCTGGGGCATTATCCATGTGCTGGGGCATTATCCATGAGCTGTGGCATTATCCATGAGGTGAGCTGGGGGCATTATCCATGAGAGGAGCTGGGGCAAAATCCATGAGAGGAGCTGGGGCAAAATCCATGAGAGGAGCTGGGGCAGTATATCTATGAGAGGAGCTGGGGCAATATCCACGAGAGGAGCTGGGGCAATATCCATGAGAGGAGCTGGGGCAATATCCATGAGAGGAGCTGGGGCATTATCCATGAGAGGAGCTGGGGCAATATCCATGAGAGTTGCTGGGGCATATCCATGCGCTGGGGCAATATCCATGAGAACTGCTGGGGCATATCCATGAGAACTGCTGGGGCATATCCATGAGAACTGCTGGGGCATATCCATGAGAGCTGCTGGGGCATAGCCATGAGAGCTGCTGGGGCATATCCATGAGAGCTCCTGCATATCCATGTGTGCTGGGGCAGTATCCATGTGTGCTGTGGCAGTATCCATGTGTGAGCTGGTCTGGGGCAATATATCCATGTGTGAGCTGGTCTGGGGCAATATATCCATATGTGAGCTGAGGCGCAATATATCCATATGTGAGCTGGGGCAATATATATCCATGGGTGAGCTGCTGGGGGCCATATATTTTTGTGAGCTGGGGCAATATATCCATATGTGAGCTGGGGCAATATATATCCATGGGTGAGCTGCTGGGGGCAATATATCCAGAGCTGCTGGGGGCAATATATATCCATGTGTGCTTTCACTGCCTTCGAACAGGCACCCTTGCTGGCAGTTGGCAAAAATTTGTGTGAGCATATGAGAGAGCTCCACAGCAATAAACCTCACAGTAATGTGCGCTGTGTGTATGAGCATTCAGTGTTATATGTGTTATATGTGAGTACTGATTCAGGAGTATAAAAAATATGTAAAACTCGGGGGGGGGGTGACACCATAAGTTACCGCAAGGGGTGACACCAACCCTAATGACGCCACTGACCACATGTGACTGGGAGGGGGAGGGAAGTGCTGTCAGAAATGGACACATATTGCGACCGATCAGACACATATGATTGAAACCAGGTTAGCGTGCGATCACCAATACCAGAGTTTTTAAGTTTTTGTAATAAGATGCCATGGTCTACTGTGTCAAAGGCCTTGGCAAAATCAAGGAAGATGGCTCCAGTTAGGTTTCCTTGTTCCATACCAGGCAATAAAACTCACAGTAATGTGCGGTGTGTATGAGTGTATCACAGAGCTCCACAGAAATAAAGCTCACAGTACTGTGTGGTGGGTATGAGCGTATCACAGAGCTCCACAACAATAAAGCTCACAGTAATGTGCAGTGTGTATGTGCGTATCACAGAGCTCCACAGCAATAAAGCTCACAGTAATGTGCAGAGTGTATGAGCATATCACAGAGCATCACAACAATAAAACTCACACACACAGATATTACTGCATCGCAGAGCTCCACAGCAATAAAGCTCACAGTAATGTGCAGAGTGTATGAGCATATCACAGAGCATCACAACAATAAAACTCACACACA